>JAYESA010000020.1:66244925-66249925 GCA_036927795.1 Iris macrosiphon
CGGAAGGGTCCGACGAAACATGGGCTAAGCTTCCCGCCTCCACCGAAGCGAATAGTGCCCCGCGTCGGAGAAATCCTCAAGAATACCAGATCTCCAACCTAGCACAAACAAGGTCTCTGCACTTAGTCTAAAATAAGCAATCACAAGCAAACACAAGAACAAAATCTAGATTCTAAGCTATACCTCGAACTCCAAAGGTCTCCGGTGGCTATCGGCCCAATGCCGCTACCTGTCCTGCGCCACCCGAAGTCTATCTCTAATGAGCTTGACCTTCTCCACTGCATCAACCACCATCTCTGGGCCAAACAAAGCTCTCTCGCCTACATCATCCCATGATAACGGAGTGCGACACCTCCGTCCATACAATGTCTCGAATGGTGACATCTCGATACTGGCTTGGTAGTTGTTATTGTAAGCAAACTCTACCAAGTGCAAGTGATCCTCCCAAGAGCCTCTAAAATCCAGAACACAAGTGCGAAGCATGTCCTCAAGTGTCTGAATAGTCCTCTTTGACTGACCATCTATCTGTGGGTGATATGCAGTACTAAACTTGAGCTGGGTGCCCAAGCTAGCCTGCAGACTCCTCCAGAAATACGAAGTAAAATGACTGTCCCAGTCTGATACTATGCTCACAGGAACTCCATGCAGTCTGACTATCTGGCGCACATACATCTCTGTTAGTCTCTCTGTAGATGTACCCACTTTGAATGGTAGAAAGTGGGCCGATTTGGTCAACTTGTCCACGATGACCCAAATCGCATCCTTCCCGCCTGGAGAACGGGGAAGTCCAGAAACAAAATCCATGGTCACATGCTGTCATTTCCACTCCGGAATGGGTAACGGCTGGAGCAATCCTCCTGGCCTCTGCCTCTCCGCCTTCACCTGCTGGAACACTAAGCATCGGGATACGAAGCGTGCTACCTCCCACTTCATCCCGTACCACCATACATGCTCTTTCAGATCTTTATACATCTTGTTGGCACCTGGATGTATAGAATACTGGGATCGATGTGCCTCCTGAAGAACCTCCTCGCGCAATGACCCACTCAGCACACACAACCTGGTACCGTGCCGCAAAGAACCATCATCAGCAATGGTGAAGTCATCTAATACCCATCTGAACCTGCATCCTGATGATCCTCAGGGACTCATCCTCAAACTGTGTAGCCCTGATCCGGTCTACCAATGCTGACTGAATCTGCAGTCCCCATATCTGTATCTTAACTCCAGGCACTATCACCTCAATGCCCAAGCTCTCTAGATTTGCCAGAAGATAACGATCTGTAGTCAGGTACATAGCTACCGGATACCTGCTTAACGCATCCGCAACTACGTTCGCCTTACCTAGATGTACTGCAATAATATGTCGAAGTCTTTCATCAACTCCAACCATCTCCGTCGCCTCATGTTCAGCTCTTTTTGGGTAAACATATACTTTAAGCTCTTGTGGTCTGTGAAGATCTCCACACGCTCTCCGTATAAATAGTGTTTCCACAACTTCAGAGCAAGATGACCGCTACCAACTCCAAATCGTGGGTAGGGTAGTTCTTCTCATGAGGACGTAATTGCCTGGAAGCATAGGCAATCACCCCTCCCATTCTGCTGCAAACACACAACTCAGTCCCTTCCCCGATGCATCACTATAGATAGTGAATCCTCCAGAACCTGATGGCAACGTCAATATTGGAGCTGTCATCAACCTCCTCTTCAGCTCATCAAAGGCGATCTGGCACTCCTCTGACCAAACAAACTCTACGTCCTTCCCGAGTCAGCCTAGACAACGGCTCTGTAATCCGGGAAAAATCCTGAACAAATCTCCTATAGTAGCCAGCCAGCCCCAGGAAACTCCTGACCATCGGCTACTGAACTCGGAGCACTCCATGCCTCAACTGCCATGATCTTTCTCGGATCCACCGAGATACCCTCTCCAATCACCACATGACCAAGGAATTCAACCTTGTCAAGGAAGAACTCGCACTTTGAAAGCTTTCCATAAAGCTTCTCCTTTCTGAGAGTCTCCAGCACTATCCTCAGATGCTCCTCGTGCTCCTCTGGGGTCTTCGAATACACCAAGATATCATCTATAAACACCACTACAAACCTGTCTAGATGCTGATGGAACACCTTGTTTATCAGATTCATGAACACTGTCGGGGCATTAGTCAACCCAAACGGCATCACCATGAACTCATACTGTCCATACCTGGTCCGAAAAGCTGTCTTCGGAATATCCTCCTTCCTGACCTTCACTTGGTGGTAGCCTGTCCTCAGATCAATCCTGGAAAACACCCTCGCTTCGCTCAACTGGTCAAAAAGATCATCAATACGTGGCAGCGGATACTTGTTCTTGATTGTGAGGTTGTTCAAAGCCCTGTAGTCAATAAACATCCATATCGACCCATCCTTCTTCGGCATAAAAAGTACCGAAGCACCCCACGGGGAAGAACTAGATCTGATAAATCCCTTATCCTGAAGCTCATCCACCTGCTTCTTCAACTCTATCAGCTCACTGTTGCTAACTCTATAGACGTGCTGGGATATCGGCTCCGCGCTTGGCACCAAGTCTATAGAGAACTCCACGTCTCTGTCCGGAAGCAACCCTGGCAACTCCTCCGAAAAGACATTCATGTACTCCTCTATGAGTGGATGTAGCAACCTCAGCTCTACCACCAAGGCTCCGCAGAAGACTCCCTCGGTCTGCTCCGCTGCTCCTCTGGCAAACTGAAACTCTGGCTCACCCGGCGGACTAAACAACACTCTGTCTCCACGACAATATATACTAGCACAATGCATACTCAACCAATCCATCCCGAGTACAATATCGTAGCTCGAAAGTGGCATTACGAGTAGGCACACACTCAACTCCCGGTCTCCCAAGGTAACTCTCCGGTCTCTGCAGACATCACTGACTAGGATGATACCACCCCCGGTCATGATCTTGTAGAGTCTAGCTAAAGGTTCAGCAACAAGATGGTGTCTAACAGCAAAGGATACAGACACAAAGCTATGGGAAGCCCCAGAATCAAATAAAGCAAGTGCTGGAATGGAATCAAGAAGAACAGAACCTGAGATCACATCACCAACAGGCTCGGCCTCATCTACGGTCAGGGCAAAAGCTCGCCCCTGCTGTCCTCCTTGGTGCTGCTGCTGCTGGGCGAACCTCTGCTGCTGAGTCTGCAAGGGCTGTCCTCTCTGCTGCGCTGTAGGTGCTCTGGCTGGTCCCCTCTGGGCGGCTCCTCCGCCCTGAGCTGTACGAGCAAGCGCTGAAGGACAATCCTTCAGCTAGTGATCTGCTGCTCCACACAACAAACATCTGCCCAGCCTCTTTCTGCATATGTCCCATCCGTTCCCTGGCTTCTTACAGAAAGGACAAATGATGGGCTGCCTCTGGCCCTGCTGTCCCTGCCTCTGCTGCTGGGGCGCCTGCCGAAAAGGCGTACGACCCTGACCCTGGTGCTGCTGGGTCTGCTGGAATGGCCTCTTGGCTGGGCCTGCACTGCTGCCTGCTCCGGAAGCATCTCTGCTCCTCTTGGTCTTTAGCTCCAAGTCGTCCTCAGCTCTCTGAGCGTCGCTCATAATCTGCTCGAAGGTCGCCTCGCGGTCACTCCTAGTCAAGGACTTGACCGTCATGACCAAACCCTTGCGGAACTTTCGCGCCTTCGCTGCCTCAGACAAACCCTCAACAAATCTGCCCAAATGGCAGAACTCTGCTGCATACTCGTCCACTAGCATACTCCCCTGGACGAGTGCCTCGAACTGACTCTCTAAAGCACTGAGAGCCACATCCGGAAAGAACTTCTCCTTGAAAAGCTTCTTGAAAGCCTCCCAAGTCAGTCCCCGGTACTACTACCCGCGTATCCGTGCGGTACCAAGTAAGGGCAAGGTCGAACATCTGGCTGCCCGCTGCCTCAATCTGCATGCTGGCTGGGATCATCGCCAGCCTGAAGATGCCCTCGATGTGCTCGATCCAGTCGTCGGCGTACAGGATCCCCTTTGTACCCCGGAACTCCTTGGGCCGCATCCTCTAGAAGTCGATAATAGTGCCCGACCTAGGATGCTGAGCCTGCTCAGCCTGTGGCTGGATCTGAGCCACTCTGTCCACCGCTGTCATAGCCACCTGATGAGCATTCTCAATGCCTATCCTCATAACATCCACCTGGCAGTGCTGCGCGTCCATCATCTCTCGAAAGAACGCGAACAACTGCGTGGCATCAACTGGTGCAGGTGGTGGTGGAGGAGGTACCACCGGAACAACTGGGGTGACTCTCGGATCGATGGGAGTGAGAGGATCTCCGAGAGAAACAGATGCTCCCTCAACCACAGGAGTGGCGAGTGGAGCGGTAGCAGCTTTTGGAAGTCGAGTAGGATGAGAGGTGGCAGACCTCTCGGTGGCAGCTGCTGGGATGGTGCACTGAGACCTGGTCTTCGAAGGCATCCTGAACACAGATCAAAAGAAGTCAATACAGTGCAAGAAACGATATCATCAAAGAAGGACAGTAATATTGCAAAAGAAAACAATTTCAGGAAAATTAAAGATAGAAAAAGAAATCTGGAAGGGTCCTAGTTGTGATTGAGCACACACTCTCTCAGCCTATATCCTATATTCTATTGCACGTAAACCTAAAAACTAGACCTGCATGGGCCACCACCAAAAACGTGTCACAACCCGCACCCAAAAAATCGGGCATGAGTCGTGGGTACGTCCAGCCTACGCCGTAGAATCGGCGGTAGAACGCTGTAAGGTTCGTTATAGGTCAAACAATCTATATATCTCACAAAAATCTGTCAATAACCTCTCCAAAAGGAGGACAACCACGCAACATATATATGAATAATCCTCTCCCTTTTTGATGACTTCTACTTCTCGATCCCGGCCCAGAAAAGTGACCAGGCCCTCTTTATGAATGAAAGAAAGGGATTCCATCGCTGGGAGAAATTAGCACTACTTGGTGAAATAGGTTCTTTTAGAATCAATTTCGAACCATAATAGGTGTTGCTGC
>JAYESA010000020.1:66254925-66544925 GCA_036927795.1 Iris macrosiphon
GCCCTCTACAGCTCCGTCGACGGACGAGCTCTAGATGACCGCTATTGGTGGTCTTTAGAGGGGTACGTACTACGGTATGGGATCCTACAGCGCCTATATTGCGATGCAGTTATCTATGGCCCCCTCTGTCAGTGTGTATTCCTCGCAACCTCACAGGCATCGGCATGAACCTAGGAAAGCGTTGACCGTCAGATTGTTGACCTGCGTGACGAGTTGCTACGGAGGATTACGGAACAGCCACCGTCTGGGCCGCAGACGGATGATGCAACGATCATCGCACGTTTTAATTCACTCGAGCATAGCCTTATGGAGCTCAGGACTCTGAGCCATACGACAGAGAACAACCTTATGGAGCTCAGGACTATGGGCCAGACGACAGATCGCAGCTTGGCAACTCTGGTTGCGTCTGCAAAGCGCAGACATATGGAGCTGGAGGAGTCGCATACGACCATGAGCGACTAACTTACAAGGATCCATGAAGCGCAGGATTTGTTGAGCCGGTCGGTGGCGGAGAACACTTCAAGGGTGGTAGCTGCCATGGATTCATACAATACTCGACTGCTAGCATTGGAGCAGATACGTCCTCCTGGTCCGCCGACATCGACACCACCTCCATCACTGCCTCCTCCATCGGCATCAGTGACACTTTCACAGGAGCAGTATGAGTTCTTTCTATCCCAGATGCGCGGTGGTGCTCCTCCTCATCAGTAGTTGTCATTGTTTGGACAGGTTTTAGTGTGTTTGTGTGTATTGGCCCATTCTTGTTTCTTTGATGTATTTAATTTATACTTTTTATTACATTCTGAGATGCATGTGACACTTATTTTAAATTCATTTATCTACTTCTTGGGACATATTTAGTGTAATGTAATTTATAGATTTTTTTCTATGTGAGTTTAGTTTATTATTCATATTAACTGTACACCAAAAATTTTTGGTGTTTAGTGTTCCACTGAAGGGGTCGACGAACCCAAGGAATTCAACAGAGGGTTGCTCCGGGTCTATTTATATAAACTGTGATTTTATAACTACAAGTAAAGTTTTGTTGGAAAATACTTTACAAACTACATTCTGTTTTTTATTTTATTTTTCCAATTTAGCGACGTTCCGCGACGTATATTTACGTCGCTAAAAAGTATCGAAACGTCGCTACCTGATACCAAGGACGTCGCTAGTATGTCGCTAAACGTCGCTAACATGCTGATATGGTAAAATTTGCCATGTCAACATTGTTGTAGCAAAACGTCGCTCATAATGTCTCTAATGTAGCGACGTTTTGCGATCAAATATTATGTCGCCATTTAACGACGACACGTCGCTAATCGTCGTATATTCTGCGACGTCGTATCGTCACAAATATACGTCACTACAGCGACGACTAGCGACATTTTTGTTATTAGCGACCTTGAAATACGCGACACCATAAAAATGTCGCTAATTACGTCACTAAATTATTTTAGCAACGTTAGTTTACCTATTAGCGACGTTTGTTTACCTATTAGCAACATTTTAGGCGTCGCTAATATGTGTTATTCTGGTAATTTTAGCGACGTTAGTTTACCTATTAGCGACGTTTTAGGCGTCGATAATATGTGTTATTTTGGTAGTGTGTTGATGTCACACCTAAGTTTAGTAGTGGATTTTAATAATAATAAGATAAACAAACAATCGTAAGGAAGATAAGCTTCACATCCAAACTAACTTAGCGACGTTTTAGGCGTCGCTAATATGTGTTATTTTGCTAGTGTGTTGATGTCACACCTAAGTTTAGTAGTGGATTTTAATAACCATAAGATAAACAAACAATCGTAAGGAAGATAAGCTTCACATCCAAACTAACTTCCAAAAAATAAATAAATAACAATAAATATAAACACCTAATCTAATTTATTTCTAAGAAAGATAAGCTTCATATCAAAACTAAACTCTAAATAACGAATAAATAATAAAAAAGATAATTAAAAAAAACTCAAAATTTTAACCAAAATATCTTTCTAGATTTTGTAAGTTGGCTAGTCCGAAACTTGAACCCGTCTCTGTCTCGTGTCATTTTTTGGTCGAATTTTAATCCCTATAATTTTTAGGGGTACCTACGGTATAAATGTTAATGGATATTCCCGCTCTTGTTGTCATTATTGTCACAAATTCGGCTTTATTTCAGAAAGTCTAGAATTGATCTCGCAATTGTGCTCGTTGTTTCCTTCGAGGGGAACTCATAGTGTACAAACAATGGCGAAACCTTTAGACACTTGTTATCACTACTTTTAGATATAAGAACTATTTCTCCTTTCTTCACAAAGAGTAGAAACAACTTTGAACAAAATGTTGGGAGGATGCTGTCAAAATTGTTACAAATTTGAAATATATTATTTTATTTTTTGATAAGTTGTTAGTACCAAATATATCTGGATCGTTTGATAGAAAAGCGAAATCCACCCATGCTAAGACTCGATTTGGAATAACTCAGTTTGGGATTGCTTATCATGGTTGTTTCTATTTATTTTATTTTTAATTTTTTTTTCTGAAAAAGGATATTTAGTAACAAAGAGACTTGGGTTGTGATTGTTGTTGTTTTTCAAAATAATAATAGCAGATGCAACTTTTTGATAATAGTTTCAAATTTTCAAAAACTATTTCAAAATTAAAATAATTTTCTAAATTTTTGCAGTTGTTATCAAACATTTTTTTGTAGCTCTTTTAAAAAAAGATTATTTACACTAACTTTTTCTATATTTTATGTTTATTACATGGACCTCCTATATTTTAAAAATAATTATATGGACCTATTCTATACTTTATGTTTTATTTTCAAAATAAGAGTGGTTAGTGTAAAAATCATTTACATAAAAACATAAAACATAAAATATATGGAAGCCCCGTGTAATTATTTTCAAATAAGGAAAGTTCATATAATAAACATAAAATATAGAAAAGATTAGTATAAATAATATTTAAAAACTAGTAAATTCACGTATGTTGTACGTAAAAAATTGTGTTGCACATATCAAAAAAATAATATAATATATATTAATAAATTAGATAGAAATATAAATTATATTAGAATATTTTAAATATGATTGAAATATATTTTAATTATATTTAGTTATAAGTATATATTTTTGAATTTTAAATATGTGCTTAAGGTTTTAGTTAATTTAAATTAGAATATTTTAAATATGATTGAAATATATTTTAATTATATTTTGTTATAAGTATATATTTTTGAATTTTAGATATGTGTTTAATTAGATAATAACTTTTAGTTAGTGTAAATATAATTTAAAATTTTAAATATATTTTAGGAAATATTATATGTTCAGTTATTTTTTAATTTTTTTTTAAATTTTAGATTATTTTTTATAGTACATATACAAATTAAACGGCTCATTTTTTTTTAATAGTTGCCATAGAGATGCTAGTAGAAGCCACCAATCCACCAACTTGAGTTTTGGGGCGGCTTAAGCAGAAGAATCACCAAACCCGGTCTGCAAAGAAGCTATTGAAGCCCATATGCTCCCAGCCCAAACACTCGTCCGTCTCATCACGTGCAATAGACGGTGGCGTTACGAAAGCCCAAAAATATAATCTCCCCCAAATTGTCAAACTAGGGTTCATCTTTTGCTGCTGTTTCGAGAGACTGCCGAGCCGTCAGGTGAAAATTTTCCCCAAATTTCTCTCGTTCGACTATTTATCCATACTTTATCCGCCAATTTCATATTTTTGCAATTTAATTATCAGCTTTTAGATCATTATTTCAATTCTTCAGTTCTGGTTCTCAAAACGTAAAACTTTTATATATAGAATTTGTTTATACAAATTGGTAGATAATATTGTATAAAACTATTGCTTGATGGCATAAATTTAACAAAAAAAAAAAAGGTTCAAAATTTTATCATTATCCACTGAAAAAGTTTTCACCTTTTCTACAGAACACTTAAAAGAACTTATTGTAAGTTTGTAACAGGAGATACATGATCAATTATACACAAGAATTCAATTGTTTTGCATTATTCACATAAAAAGAACTGTTAGGACAAGTTATATATTCACATCTTTCAAATGGACATCTAATCTAGTACAAAATGGATGAATTTTGTTTTTAACTTGAATGTTATCCATTGAAAAAAAAAACTTTCATAACATATGATCTATCCCATCATTCACTTGGACATTGTTTATTATTTTATTTTATTTTGAAAAAAAACAATTTTTTTACTAGTATCAAACTAAAAGAACTAATTGCCATCATGGGACTATTTAGATTACAAAACAGTTCATCCTGAAACTGTGAAGTATCTATCGCTGTTGACATCTAGTGATATGCTTTTGCTTATCAAATTTCTTAGACATGCCTACGGCCTGCACTTAACATGCTCATAACTTGTACCTTTTGATGCTCACTCTCTAACATTTCATCAGTTAGGATGTCTTGCTCAACTGCATTATTGAAGTAACAAGCAGGAGCGACATATATAGAAAACTGTTCATTAGTGGACTTCTTGGTATGTGCCAATCAATCGTGCTTGCTTTTATAAAGTAAAAGAGGATCGATTTCTTTATAGTTTGATTCAGATTGACTCAAATCTTCCTTAGAATCACCAAATCTGGGATTTTTGGAATTCAAGGAAGAGCATCAAAGGCTAAGCTAAGTAGCTAACTAAGCTCTTGATCAGAATGGAACATACTAAGCTACCTAGGCTCGACCTGTCTCAACTTAGCTTTCATTCAATCCTAGTTTGTCTGTAGAAGGAGGCTAGGGATTGTCGTTACTTTGGAGAAAGAAAGAAAGATGGTACAGTCAGGCTGATTGGTCCATTGATGATTCATAACAACAAAGGATATGAGGTGATATATGGTTTCAATTAATGAGGAGCATTGGATCTCATAAGCAGAAGTGGATGTCCTTGTCATGTGACGATTTTGATGTCCATGGCAATTCAGGGGTTAGGGGGGGGTGGTGGTGGTGTGGTTCCAGTTTTCAAGGAAAACTTCTGAATGGTTTATCAATTTGCCATTTAATTAAAGATTAATACTTTATATGCATTTCTTGTCCTATCTAATCTGGGTGCATGTTTTGATTTAGGGGGCCTTATATTTACATTTATATAGTCTGCTGCTTACTGATGTAAACAATGTGCTTATATTATCACCATCTTAACTTTTCTTTGGATGCTATAAATAAACCTTGACTGTCGATACCGCAGTATAAAGATGCCTCGTTATGATGATCGCTATGGAAACACAAGATTATATGTCGGCCATTTATCGTCCCGTACACGTTCACGTGATCTAGACGACCTTTTCAGCAGATATGGAAGGTATGCACCTATTAGAAGTTAAAAAGCAGTGATTCACATACAGTGTTGTATAACCAAGTTTTCAACATACTGCATTATTTTTCATTTCAATTTCATACATAACATATGCCACCAAATGCCAAGTGTCCTAGCCACTTGGTTCACGAGTCCTTCAATCTTTCTGTCTTATTTTACATTTTATTCCCTTGTGTTTTATTCCTAATGTTGTTGCTTAAGTTATTGATGTGTGTCCACATTGTTTTTGTGTATTCTTAATACGACAGTGATCCTTTTCCAGCTATAATAACTGATAATACTATCTTGTATGACCTTTTGCATGGCTTTACATTCTTTCATATTCTTGATGCCTAGTAAAAAAATTAGCTGTTTGATATGTTGTTATTTCTCAAGTACTTTCTTTAAGGGTCTGGGTGGTAGGGGGATGACTACCTAGACGAGGATGGACCCAAGTCCTTTGCCAAGCCAACTTTTATGCTTGGATATGCAATATGTTATCTAATTTATCTTGTGAGAAGGTTAAACCACGGTGTCTGTGTGTTTAACAATTTGAACAATCTTGTTGAAGGTTGTTGGGTTTTTGCCCAACCGGGAGGTCTATGGTGAGAGGGTGCCCATGGTGGAATTGGTGGCCATTCTTGCAAAGTTTATAGGAGACTTTGGTGATTCTTTCTATTATGTTATTGCTTTTTATGGAAATGGCAACAATCACAAAGTGGTGTTTTGTTCGTCTTCTGAGAGGCGAAATATTGCATCTTTCGGTACTTAAGTCATGATGGCCTTACTGTTTCTGGCAACCATTTGCGCAGAGTACGAGATGTGGATCTGAAGCACGACTTTGCCTTTGTCGTACGTAAACCCTCTTCTATCAGAATATCTGTGCACCTTTTTTATTTGATCACTGGCATCTTGAGATGCCTAAGCAGTCTGGTGATTTGGTTTAAATATTGTTTTGAATTAATTTAGAGTATGATGTTTCATGTTTTTTTTCTTGCATCTGCCGTCTATACAATAGGAATTCAGTGATCCTAGAGATGCAGATGACGCCAGATATAGCTTAAATGGGAGAGACTTTGATGGAAGTCGCATCATTGTGGAATTTGCCAAAGTAACTACTTTACATTCCTTTCGACTGTATATGACCTAATATGGTTACTTTAATACGTTTTTTTTTTCTATTTCATTTTCTTTGCCTAGTGTTTCTTCGTGCCATCCCTTCAATCTAGATATCTTCTCATAATATAGGGTTCTCGCGTTGGCTCTGGAAGTTCGCGTGATTATCTTGGCAGAGGTCCCCCACCTGGCTCTGGTCGTTGCTTCAATTGTGGGATCGATGGCCACTGGGCCAGAGACTGCAAAGCTGGAGACTGGAAAAACAAGTGCTATCGCTGTGGAGAAAGAGGTCACATAGAAAGAAACTGTCAAAATAGTCCCAAGAGTCTCAGGTGTGACTTACTTTCTGTGTTTGTACTCTATTAGACGCATTGGAGATTCTGTAGAGCTCAATAACATAGGTAGTTTTTTTATTTATTATGTTGCAGGCTTTCTCGATCACCATCCCCTCGTGGTGGTAGGGGTCATGGTAGAAGTTATAGCCGAAGTCGAAGTTACAGGTATCCCGAGCACTTTGGTCAGTCAATTATATGCTTTAGTTTTCTCCATATTATTTACTAAAGTCATGCTTTGCTGCCTCAAGGCATTGGCATCATTATGAGTCTAAGACAATAATAAGAAATATTTTAAATTCCGACTATTTGAGGTTGATTACATGATCTATTTTTGTTCATTCATATTTTCCATGTGCTCTCTCTGGTCTAGTAGCTACCAATTGTTTGTGTATCCTGGAGGTCAAGTTATATGTGACCTGACCTTGAATGATATAACTAGCTGGCTTGAAGGAAGTTTTGCTTAATAAAGTGTCTCAGTTACACTAGACTTATCTCTCTTGTTTGGGTTGACGATGTTTTTGTATTAATCCGTCTTCAATCAAGTGTTTCACCTATGTAAGTGGTTCTGTATTATTTTTCTTAGACAATATGTTTCATTTGCTACCCTATTCTCTCATTTTCTATCCCAAATTTAGTAATCCGTTTGGGATCTCTTTTTTTTTTTGGCGAGGCCTAGTGTCGAACTCAGGACCTCCAAAATAACCCTCACCCGCCCTGACCGCTTGACAACCCCTGGTAGCGTTTGGGGAAAATAATTGATAACTTTATTTCTCATGTAAATGTTTTAGTTTATGCGACTTTCACCATTATTGCAATGCCCTTTGGTTCTAGTAAGCATTCTCACCTCTGAACATTTATTTTTATATCCATTTGATATCTAATTTATTTTTTCTTGTATAAAGTTTTTAGCCACTTCTAAGTTTTTTTGCCCACTCAGTCGATCCAGGTCTCCTGCTCCGAGGAGGAGAGAGCGCGGCATATCAAGGAGCCCTAGGTACAGCAGGAGCCCTAAATCAAAGAAGAGCCGTCCTCCAGCAAAGGGGAGAAAGAGAAGCCTTTCCCCAGAAAGTAGTAGGAGCCCTCAAGAGAGAGTGAGCCCTCCGCCAAAGGAGCTCAAACAATCTGAGCGCAACGGATCTGATTACAGTGGGAGCCCAAGGAGGGAGGACAGCAGGAGTCCCCTGAGTCCTCAGAGGGAGAGCTCTCCGCTGGAGAACAGGTCTCGTAGTCCTGGCCGAAGCCCCAGTCCGAGGGATGACTTTGCGGATGACAACAACGATCGTACTTCTCCCATGGGGAGCGAGTCACCACAAGACTGAGGTTTTGATGGATCTGGCTATTGAGTGCGATGTGCGTATGAGATATGAGTGTTGTGTTCTAAGTTATGCGAGTATTTCCCTTAGGAAGAGACATTTTCGTCTTTGGAAACTATGTTTAATGGTTAGACTGCTGTGCAGACATATTTGAACTATCAAGCCTGTTTGCAAATTTTATTTGGTCATGTGATTTTGAATTACTTGTGGGTTGCACTTTGATGTTGAATACACAGTCCTCTAGAAAATGTTGGATGTTTTAGTTTGACAAATGTTTTTTTGTAGTTATATAGCGCATTTGGTTATGCACAAGAAATGATTGCTCAAAGAGGCTGCAGTTAGCATGATCATAACAATGTTCTTTTTTACCTGTCGAAGTAACATATCAATTTTCTTAGATGCTGCTATGTCCATCACCACCATTTACGTACAACAAGATCAGCGTTGAAAATTCTCTTTGTAACATGTAGGATTTTGATGGGCTTAAATTTTACCTAACCTGCATCCGATCTCAATACAAAAAGTTGAGGTAAGAATAAAAAGGGCTAATTAGAGTATAGATTATGGATTTTATACAGCTTAGAATTTAATTCTTGATTTGTCCAATTAGGAAGTTTAGTTTCTGAATTTTTATTATTTTTATTATTTTTTTTATTATACTCCCCCTTTAAGTTTTTATCCTGGAGTATTACAAAAAGTTAAAGATTTTACCTTGAACCATTTCCCTAACTTTTTGCCGATGGCATACTTTATATTCCATATTTCTTAGAGCATTAGTAAGGCTTATTTCAATTTCTATATTCTAGATTTAGAATGTAAAAACTTATTTTGTAGAATAGTAAAATACAATTGAAGTTTCATAATGGTCTCATCCTATCCACATGAGCTATAGTTTAGGTCTGAGAATCTATACATTCAGAATGTAGAAACTTATTTTATAGAATAGTAAGAATCAAGTTGGAGCCCCAATTTTTTGATTCTAAAGTTTATAATATTTTTTTTTACCACATTAATTTTTGATCACACGACCTTTAGGGCGAAACGTCATTTTATCATTTTTCTACTATTCTCCTAAAGACTCAATCCATTCTAGATTAATTTTTTATTATTGAAAATTTGGGTCTCAAGCTGCATTTTTCAGCTCCATGTAACGCACATTTCTTTGGGCCCCATCGTGGTGGAATAAATGCTCTATAAGCATATTTTAAATATTTTGATTGTTAGAATTATGCATGAAATATTCTTAGGACCTAGAATAATTCCTAGAATATTTCTTTGAATTCTTCCTGGAATATTCTCATTCCAGAAGCTTCTTGTAAGCCTTAGAGTCAATATAAATAAGAGGGAGGCTCATTTGCTCCTCACCATCCAAAAAGTAAACTCTCTATAGTATAATAAAAATTTTAATATTTTAATTTCTCTCTTTTAGCCCACTTTTTCTCATATTTGCCTTAATGACCTAGCTAAGCATTTGGGAGAAACTTTGCACAGGTCTTCGAGGAGGAAGTTCGTACGCCACATGGGTCAAAGTGAAGAAAAAATCACTAAGTCAAAGCGAATGTTGGTTGGTGCCATGTCGACATCCGAGAGCATCCAAGAGAGGCCCGCATCGTCTGAGCAGAGGAACGCCAAGACCAACAAGAGGGACAAGAGCAAGGAGCCTACAACGGAGCTTACCCTAGTCGATCTTGCAGAACACGTCGAGATCTTGGAGACGGGATCAAGGGACATAAGGATGGGCATGGGCCCCGTGGAGCAAAGCAACGCAAGACTAGAAGAGTTCTACAATGGGCGGAGAGTGACGTTGCTTTGTCCATGTCAATATTCCGAGAGCAAATCAAAGAGATCCGATCCGCATTTGAGGAGGAACTCAAGGCATATCGTGCGGAGATTGATGAATTGCGCGAAAATGTCCGATGCAACTAGGAGCTAAAGACTGTGGTCGAGAGTTGCAGAGAACTCAAGACCAAAAATATCATTTTGGAGAAGGCCGTTGTGAATGGTGGATCTTCGAGTAGGGAGGCACCGAGAAGAAAAATCTCCGAGCAAAAATCCTTCAGTGGGTTACGAGATGCCAAAGAAGTGGAGAACTTCTTGTGGAATGTGGAGCGATACTTCATGGCGTTGTACATCGAGAATGAGGCCGAGAAGGTAAACATTTCTTCACTATATTTGTAAACCCCTTGACCCAAATATAGGATTATGATTCATTTAGGGTTATTTTTGAATTATTTAATAGAGTTATTAATTTACCTCTTTTAATTTAAATCCCTCAGTGTACCTTACCATTGCTTCGATGTTTGGATCGCTACTTTAGCTTCTGCCTTGAAACAAATTTTACACACTTGACCTAGACGTGCCAGTCTTCCATTCTGACCTTTGTGTAACTCATAAATTCCCTCTCTTGTGCTTTATTTTAGTCGCACAATATTCGTTACAAATATCTATTTTTAAATCCAAATAAATCCAACTTTGCATCTCTGTCCGTTCCAATCGAAATTGGAGATACAATCTCGACTCATTTTGTGCAACCCAATTTATGACAATAATCTATTCCGAGTCTACTACGTCCATGACACTTGTGTCCCACCCAATTTAAATCCTATGCGCTTCCAATTAATTAAAGAACACATTTAACACTAATTTTAACTAAATTGGTGCAATGACTCAACCTAACCCAAAACTAGACCCAACACCAACCCAAACCCCCACTCACACCCTTATGGTTCATACAAAATACCACACACCAATTTTCTCTACTACAACACACCAAACATGGTAATTTTTCTCATCCAATCCCAATTCTCCTTTTCTTGTGCAATTTCCAAACAGTTGGGGGCCTTTGTGCAAATAAACAACTAAGTGTCCACCTCCCATTAGAGCAAAACAATGAAGAAAGCCTTTTTGCATGCTTTGGCCGGTCACACCCTCTATTTTCTCCCATTTTTGTATGGTACTATGCAACACTTTACACCCATACTTGATCCCAACCCTCCATTCAAATTTAAATTAAATCCCACCACTCATTCTCTCATGACAAGCCTTCCCACATCCCTAGAAATAGGGGGAGGTAGCCGGCCCTAATTCCTATGCTCACTACTCCCTTTCTCCTTCATTGATACTCTCTCTCCCCCCTTAAAAAATTTCAGCCACCACCATCATCTTCCCTCAAAGAAACCAAACATCACCACCCTCACCATCCTATCTTCACTGCCCTCCTCTCCTAGTAGCCGACCACCACCACCACTTTCCCCTCATCACCCCCCGTCCTCCTCACCATCTCCATGGCCACCCTCCCCTAGCAGCCGACTACCGCCACCTTCTCGATCTCCTCCTCCTCCTACACAGTGAACACCACCACACCCCCATCATTCTCCACCACCATCATCCACCACCCGAGCTCCTCTCCTCCTCCATCCGACCACAACCACCATCACCATCACCTCGACCTTCTTCCTCGCCAGTCGGACCACCCACAACCACCTCCACCTCCTCCCAATCACAGCAGCCACTACAACCTGACCTCCACCGCCATCAGTCACCACCACCATCAGTCACCACCACCCGAGCTCCCCTTTCCCCTCTAACACCCGACCACCTCACGACAGCCACCCGACACCTCATGACAGCCACCACCACCACCTCACTATAGCCACCTCCACCACCATCATTCCCACAAGCCGCTGTCGCTGCTGCTACAAGCTGCTGTTGCTGCTGCTGCTGCCGTGCTACTTGGCCGGAGCACCCACCCACTCGCTGGAGCGGGCCGACCACAGGCCAACAGGCCGAGCACCCCCCATTCCTTTTCAAGTTAACCCTAGGTAATGTTCTCATCTTCCTCTTCCTCTTCATCTTATCTTCCTATATATATATATACATATGTATATAAATTTTTTGATCTTGTTGTTCTTCCTCTTGTATATATATACATATGTATTAATTTGTTATTCATCCTAATGTATATGTATATGCATGACCTCTTATTCTTTTTCTAATATATATAAATGCATGCTTGAGTCTTGATTAGTGTCTCCTAGTAGTTGTGTTCAATACCTAAATTTTTATTCAAGTTGAGATATTATACATAGTGTCATGCTAGAGAGTATATTTATACCATTCTAGGGTGACACACTTGATTGGGGATATATTGTGCACATGTGTAGGGTAAGAAATACAAGTTTATTATGATAGTATACCATGCTAGAATAAATTCAGATTTGACTTAGCTTTGTGCACTCGACATTTTGTAGTACTTGGAGTATTGTATGTGTGTATATAAAGGGTTGCACTTGAGGATTAGAGTATGTGGTTATGATAATCCTGGCTTGACCTATTATTGTTTTCCTTGTGTTCATGTTTCATGATCAAAACAAACCCTAGGTTAGTTGACACTTAGTGAATGCCTCGATTGTTGACATGATGAAACCTAGTGTGATAACATTTGGTGCCTATGTATTCGAGGAGCAATTTAGCAGCTAGATAACCCTAGTATGACCATGGTTATGATAAATAGAAAATTATACCTTTATAGGACTTGTAATTGTTAGGTAACTAGTAGACTTGGTGATTACACACTTTCTTGGTCCTTGTCTAGTCAACCTTAGCCAACCCACCTAGTTAGAATGCTTGTTTGACTCTATGCGACTCGTGAAGTTGTGTATGTTGTACTCTTGTGCACACTTAGCATAGTATAATGTAGTGATTGATATTTATTGTTATATATTCATAGGCATCCAAGACGGTTCTACCTTGGTTGCGGGTTCTTGATCCTTACTTGTTCACATCGGAGTTTCAAGCAAGTATAACTTGCCTTGTTGTACTGTTTAAATTCAGTTAGTATAGTTTGCATGTTTCTGCTTTAAATATTATGTAACTGTGCGCGTCTGAGAATGACTTTGGTGCAGTCAACGAAGGCATTGACGTTAGGATCTGTGTCTAACCTAGTGTCTAGTGGACACACCTAGAGTTAAGGAGTTATCATTATGACTCCCTGGGCCTTGTCACGTATCATTGTATGTCACAGAGTGATTTCATGTAGGGACGCATGCTTCATACTTGACTGACAATCGGTGTGAGCAGCATGAGTGACGGTATTTAGCATAGTTGTATATTTTTTTAGTGATTTGCATTATAGTACGAGATGTCCATGTCATATTCGCGGCTTGTACATTGGAATTGGGCGGAGAAGACAATTAGTAGGTGTATGTGACAGACATTTGGCTACCGTAGTTTCAGAGTAAACTACGGGGCCGTGAGCCTCAATGTTACCCGGTTATGGGCTATGTGTTACTCGGTTATGGACTATGTGCTACCCGCTTATGGGCGTATATGCTTGTCAATACATCCGACAAAAATTACTGGCTGTGCGCTATCATGATCAGTGATGTAGTCAGCATATACTTCTGGCATCCAATTTACAGCTAATGCCAGATACATAGCCTCTGGCTTGACGCTATGCTTTATGCCTTTTACCTACCCATACGTACCAAGGTTTTCTTCAAGTATATTTCACTTAGCGGGTTAGTTCACCCTCGAGTTTACACAATATTTACTTTGTGACATGTGCCTTTTGTATCTTGTTACGTCCCTCTAAGGACCTGGTTTTTTTTCCAGATTTGGACGAGCACTTATACCCGACCATCTGTGGAGCAGGAATGGATACTGAATTCGTGTCTGAGGACTTTGAGGCATTTCTAGAGGAGTTTCGGTAATTTGAGGTACACTGCTGCTTTGGGCTAGAGCATCTTTATCTAGGTAGTCGATGTTCTAGTCTAGTATTTTTATCTGTCCTTCCGTATCTTTATTTCAGCATTATATTCAATAGGTTTGTTCCCATCAGACTTATTTGTGTTGTATTATGACATTCAGACTCCGTACTTATTTATAGTATTTATTTCAGCACTTCTTATTTATATTTTGTGGATGAGATTAGATATTTACCTGCTGCATGTTAGCATATTGTACTTGATAGTATTTTTGGACAGTGTAGTACGCTTCGTCGGGTCCATTAAATTAGAAAATCTTTCGAAGTTGTATTAGCTGGCCATTGGCACATGGTCTGGTCCCGTATAATTTGGGACTGGGATATGACATGGTTTTAGTGGTGGCCTATGCAGGTCTCTGTTTATCGTTTGTGGTATGGTATCATGCCCAGCGAGCCTGCAATAGGATAGAAATTATTAGATCTCATCCACCTTGACTACCGTCTTTCAACCTCCTTTGTATTTAATTATTTGAATATCTGCATCCCGTTTGTTTACTTTCGTACTCTTTTAATGCAGTTCTATCTCTTGCAGAGAGATGAACTTACGTAGAGAACGCGAGGCATACGGTTCCATTGTGCCATCCGACACCGCACAGAGAGAGGATACATCCCTGGGACCACATGGAGAGCAGCCACCACCACAGGTTTCAGTGATACCTCAGACCCCGTTGATACACTGGCACCAGACTTCACAGGATGATCCGACGCAGCAGCAAGAGGGCCAGACTTCACAGGCTGTTTCGACACAATACCTCGAGGGTCAAACTTCGAGGGCCACGCCGATGTCGCAGCCTAAGGGACCTACATCTCAGCAGGCACCAACATCGTAACCAGAGGTTCCATTGCCACCACCTCCACCTCCACCCTTTCCACCTTAGATGCCAGGCGGAGCCTTCCCACCTCAAATGATGCAGCCGGAGGGACATCTACAGATATTCCAGTTCTTTCAGGCTATGATGCAGGTGCAGTGGCATAAGACTGAGACTATGAGACAGAGCTTGATGGAAGTTCTGGAGAGGCCACCTACACCAGCACCAGCACCTGCACTTGTTCAGCCAGCTGGTACGATTCAAGGGTTTTGTTAGATGGGCCCGAATACCTTTTTGGGCAGCAAGACCGCAGAGAAGATCTCTGATTGGGTCGCCAACACAGAGATGCTGCTGGAGGCTTCTCAGCTACCCCCGGATCTTTGGATGACCGTAGTGAGGGCCCAGTTAAAAGGTAATGCCCATCACTGGCGGGACTCTATAGAGCGTAGCATCGGCAAGAAGCAGACGTGGGAGCAGTTTCTAGAATACTTCAATGCGAAGTACTTTTCGGCTATGGCCAGGAATGCGCTATACTCTCAGTTCCAGCACCTGGAGCAAGGGAACATGACTGTAGATGCGTATGACGTAGATTTTAGTCATCTTAGTAGATTTGGTACCGTTCTGATACCCAATGATCTAGAGAAGGCCAGGAAATTCTATCATGGTTTGACTTACGAGCTACAGAGGTACACTACCACCCAGGCGATGATCTCTTACGAGGAGGTCTTGATAGAGGCTAGAATCCAAGAGGCTATGGGCAAGGGATAGATAAGTCAGAGATGTCCCAGTGTAGCCACACCAGCTAAGGTACAACCAGGAGCAGGAGGACCGATCTGTCATCCAGGAGTGCAGACGCAACAAAGGGTTGCGCCGTATCAGCAGAGAGAGCTACCGACATGTCACTTTTGTAGAAAGAAGGGACATATTCAAAAAGATTGCAGGAGAAGATTAGGACAATATTTGAGGTACGGATTGAACCAACATCAGGCTCATGAGCGTTCCTAGTATGTCAATAGAGCCAATAGATAGTCCAAAGGCCAGTTCCACCGGTCCTAGGTATGTCCATAACATTGCTTGATAATTTATAGCTTATTATGTGTTTATTTTAATTTCGAGGACGAAATTCTTATAAGTTTTGTAGGTTATAAATTCCATGACCCAAATCTAGGATTATGATTTATTTAGGGTTATATTTGAATTATTTAATAGAGTTATTAATTTTCCTCTTTTAATTTAATTTCCTTGGTGTACCTTACCATTGCTTCGATGTTTGGAGTGCTACTCTAGCTTCTGCCTTCAAATTTTTTTTACATACTTAACCTAGATGTGTCAGTCTTCCATTCTGACCATTATGTAACTCATAAATACTCTCTCGTGTGCTTCATTTTAGTCGCACAATATTCATTACAAATATCTATTTTTAAATTCAAATAAATCCAACTTTGCATCTCTGTCCGTTCCAATCAAAATTGGAGACACAATCTCGACCCATTTTGTGCAACCTAATTTATGACAATAATCTATTCCAAGTATACTACGTCCATGATACTTGCGTCCCACCTAATTTAAATCCTATGTGTTTCTAATTAATTAAAGAACACCATTGACACTAATTTTAACAAAATTGGTGCAATGACTCAACCTAACCCAAAACTAGACCCAAAACCAACCCAAACCCTCACTCACACCCTCATGGTTCATACAAAACACCACACACCAATTTTCTTCACTACAACACACCAAATATGGTAATTTTCCTCATCCAATCCCAATTCTCCTTTTCTTGTGCAATTTCCAAACAGTTGGGGGCCTTTGTGCAAATAAACAACTAGGTGTCCACCTTCCATTGGAGCAAAACAATGAAGAAAGCCTTTTTGCCTACCGGTCACACCCTCCATTTCCCTCTATTTTTGTATGGTACTATGCAACACTTTACACCCACACTTGATCCCAACCCTCCATTCAAATTTAAATTTAAATTAAATCCCACCACTCATTCTCTCATGACAAGCCTTCCCACATCTCTAGAAATAGGGGGAGGTAGCCGGCCCTAATACCCGTGCTTAGTACTCCCTCTCTCCTTCATTGATATTCTCTCCCCCCCCTCAAAAAATTATAGCCACCACCATCACCTTCCCTCAAAGAAACCGAACATCACCACCCTCACCATCCTATCTTCACTCCCCTTCTCCCCTAGCAGCCGACCACCACCACCACTGTCCCCTTAACACCCCCCGACCTCCTCACCATCTCCACGGCCACTCTCCCCTAGCAGCCGACTATCGCCACCTTCCCAATATCCTCCTCCTCCTCCTCATCCTCCTACACAGTGAACACCACCATCATTTACCACCATCATTCTTCACTACCATCATCCACCACCCGAGCTCCTCTCCTCCTCCATCCGACCACAACCACCATTACCTCGACCTCCTTCCTCGCCTGCCGGACTACCCACAACCACCTCCACCTTCTCCCAATCACAGCAGCCACTACAACCCGACCTCCACCGCCATCAGTCACCACCCCCATTAGTCACCACCACCCGAGCTCCCCTCTCCCCTCTAACATCTGACCACCTCACGATAGCCACCCGACCACCTCACGACAGTCACCCGATATCTCACGACAACCACCACCACCACCTCACTATAGCCATCTCCACCACCATCATCCCCACAAGTCGTTGTCGCTACTGCTATAAGCTGCTGCTGCTGCAAGTTGTTTCTCCTACCGTGCTACTTGGTCGGAGCACCCACCCACCCGCTGGAGCAGGCCGCCACGGGCCAGCAGACTGAGCACCCCCCTTCCTTTTCAAGTTAACCCTAGGTAATGTTCTCTTCTTCCTCTTCATCTTATCTTCCTATATATATATATATATATATATATATATATATATATATATATATATATATATATATATTACATATGTATATAATTTTCTTGATCTTGTTGTTCTTTCTCTCGTATATATATACATATGTATTAATTTGTTATTCATCATAATGTATATATATATGCATGACCTCTTGTTCTTTTTCTAATATATATACATGCATGCTTGAGTCTTGATTAGTGTCTCCTAGTAGTTGTGTTCAATACCTAGATTTTTATTCAAGTTGAGATATTATACATAGTGTCATGCTAGAGAGTATATTTATACCATTCTAGGATGAAACACTTGATTGGGGATATATTGTGCACATGTATAGGGTAAGAAATACAAGTTTATCATGATATTATACCTTGCTAGAATAAATTTAGATTTGACTTAGCTTTGTGCACTCGACATTTTGTAGTATATGGAGTATAGTATGTGAGTATATAAAGGGTTGCACTTGAGGATTAGAGTATGTGGTTATGATAATCCTAACTTGACCTATCATTGTTTCCCTTGTGTTCATGTTTCATGATCAAAATAAATCCTAGGTTAGTTGACACTTAGTGAATGCCTCGATTGTTGACATGTTGAAACCTAGTGTGATAACATTTGGTGCCTATGTGTTGGAGGAGCAACTTAGCAGCTAGATAACCCTAGTATGACCATGGTTATGATAAATAGAAAATTATACCTTTATATAACTTGTAATTGTTAGGTGACTAGTAGACTTGGTGATTACACACTTTTTTGGTTCTTGTCTAGTCAATCTTAGCCAACCCACCTAGTTAGAATACTTGTTTGACTCTATGCAACTCGTGCCCTTGTGTATGTTGTACTCTTGTACATGCTTAGCGTAATGTAATATAGTGATTGATATTTATTATTATATATTCATAGGCACCCAAGACAGTTCTACCTTGGCTGCGGGTTTCGGGTCCTTACTTGTTCACATCGGAGTTCTAGTCAAGTATACCTTGCCTTGTTGTATTGTTTAAATTTAGTTAGTATAGTTCATATATTTCTACTTTAAATGTTATATAACTGTGCGCGTTTGAGAATGACTCGAGTGCAGTCAAAGAAGGCATTGACGTTAGGATCTGTGTCTGACCTAGTGTATAGTGGGCGGACCTAAAGTTGAGGAGGTATCGTTATGACTCCTTGGGCCTTGTCACATATTATTGCACGTTATAGAGTGAGTTCATGTAGGGACACGTGCTTCATACTTGACTGGGCCATCGGTGTGAGCAGCACGGGTGACGGTATTTAGCATAGTTGTATATTTCTTTAGTGACTTGCATTATAGTTCAAGATGTCCATGCCGTATTTGTGGCTTGTACATTAGCATTGAGCGAGGAAGAAAATTAGTAGGCGTATGGGACAGACATTTGGCTACCATAGTTTCAGAGTAAACTACGGGGCCGTAAGCCTCAGTGTTAACCGGTTATGGCTATGTGTTACCTGGTTATGGGCTATGTGCTACCTGGTTATGGGCGTATATGCTTGTCGATACATCCGATAGAGGTTACTAGCTGCGCGCTATCATGATCGGTGATGTAGTCATTATATACTTCTGGCATCCAGTTTACAGCTAATGCCAGATACATAGTCTCGGGCTTGACGCTACGCTTTATAACTTTTACCTACCCATACGTACCAAGGTTGTCTTCAAGTGCATTTCACTTAGCTGGTTAGTTCACCCTCGAGTTTATACAATATTTACTTTATGGCATATAGTTTTTGTATCTTGTTACGTCCCTCTGAGGACCTGGTTCCTTTCCAGATCTGGATGAGCACTTGTACTCGACCATCTACGGAGTAGGAGTGGAGACCGGATTCGTGTCTGAGGACTTTGAGACATTTCCAGAGAAGTTTTCGTGATTTGGGGTACACTGCTGCTTTGGGCTAGAGCATCTTTATCTAGCTAGTCGATGTTCTAGTCTAGTATTATTATCTGTCCTTTCATACTTTTATTTCAGTATTATATTCAATGGGTTAGATCCCATCAGACTTATTTGTGTTGTATTATGACATTCAGACTCCGTACTTATTTCTAGTATTTATTTTAGCACTTCTTATTTATATTTTGTGGATGAGATTAGATATTTACCTGCTGCATGTTAGCATATTAGACTTGATAGTATTTTAGGATAGCGTAGTACGCTTCGTCGGGTCCATTAAATTGGAAAATTCTTTGAAGTCGTATTAGTTGGCCATTGCCACGTGGCCTTTTCCTGTGTATTTTGGGACTGGGGCATGATAATATTTTATCGATGATGCTAGGTTGTGGTGGCACCGTAGGTGCTGCTGGAAAGTCCTCTGCTGTTGGAAGTAGGGTCGTTTGACTGGACCCGCACTACTGCTAGTTCCCCCTAACGTGTCTCCCATCCTCTAAGATTTGATCTCCAAGTCATCCTCTGCTCTTAGTGCGTCCATCAGGATATCCTCAAATATCGTTGTCGGGTGTCCTCTAGTGAGAGATTTTATCTCCTTGATCAAACCTTTCCAAAACTTCCGGGCTTTCCTTAAAGGATTCTGTACCTCTACAAATCTGCCGAGTCTACAGAACTCCGCTGCGTACTTGTCCACCGTCATGTTCCCCTGGACGAGGTCTAGGAATTGGCTCTCTAGTGCACTCAGAGCCACATCTGGAAATAACTTATCCTTGAAAAGCTCTTTGAAAGCTTCCCAAGTCAGTCCTGATGCCACAATCCTCGTATCTGTGCAAAACCATGTCAGAGCTATATCAAACAACTGGCTGTCCGCTGCCTCCACCTGTAAGTCCTCCAAAATCTGTGCTAGCCTCAGGGCCCTCTCAACGTCCTCGATCCAATCGTCGACGTACAATATCCCTTCGATGCCCCTGAAGTCCTTGGGCCCCATCCTCTTAAAGTCAATGATAGTACCCGACCTCGGCTGGTACAGTACAAGATAAAGTGGTACTGTTTGTGACTGAACAAGTGCTACCTTATCCACATTAGCTAGTGCTAACTGGTGAGCACTCCCAATGCCCTGGCATAGAATATTCATCTGTCTCAGCTGCGCCGCCATTATCTCCTGGAACATAGCGAACATCTGTGTCTCGTCTGATGGCATAGGTGGTGGTGGAAGATCCTCCGTGATTAATAAAACAATCCTCGGAAGTGGTGGTGGAGCACTCCCAAAAGTTACTGCTAAAATGCTTATATAGACTATTAAAGTAATCCTCTGAGCGAAAGAAGGCAGAACAGTCGCTGCTGTCTCTCTTTTAGGTAACGAAGTAATAGACCTCGCCGAGACTGCTCCAGAGCGCTGTGATCGAGTTTTCGGAGGCATCCTGAAGATAGATTCAAATAAAGAAATAAATATTATGCAAGATACGATAACATCAAGGAAGGACAGTAATATTTCAAAGAAAGCAATTATTCTGAATGATAAAGATAGCAATTTTAATAGGTTAGAAATGTTCCTAGTAGTGATTGAGTATCCTCTCATACTATATCCAGGCTTGTAGTAATACTCTAAGTCTGAGTACTACTATAGACCTGCATGGGCCACCACAAAAATGTGTCACGACCCGCATCCGGTATAAGGGCACGAGTACGTGGGTACGTCCAGCCTACGCCGCAACATCGACGGTAGAACGCTGTCTAGGTCAACAATACTATCTAACAACTCACACAATTTATATATAAGGTACCTTTCATGCTATCTCAACTCCAAATAGAGGGCAATATGATAATATAGTAATGGTAAACAATACTCAATCACAATAACAAACTAGAGGATGATAAGGCACAATATGGAATAGAAGAAAAGAAATACAGAGTCAAATACATCACAAGTCCAATTTTCTGATCACAACTCAATGATGTCA
This sequence comes from Iris macrosiphon, assembly GCA_036927795.1. Taxonomy (NCBI): domain Eukaryota; kingdom Viridiplantae; phylum Streptophyta; class Magnoliopsida; order Asparagales; family Iridaceae; genus Iris; species Iris macrosiphon. The sequence continues at coordinate 66,276,309 of JAYESA010000020.1, forward strand.
AATGATAATATAATGCCAAAGTCTAACTAGCATATAAAGTATCATGAATAAACTAACTATACCTCATCAACTACTGGTACTAACTCAACATGCTCTACAGGTGATAACTCAACTGGCTCGCCATACTGTAGTCCATAGTGCGTAGAACACCAGTCCTCTAATAAATTATCTATAAAACTTGTCCAGTAAGGATTGGAGTGAAGTACAACCCAAATAGTAGTTTCAATAATTGACAGAAACTAAGAAATAACAATAGCAATAAAAATTAATAATGTAAGTAACTGAACTAGCATATATCACGAGAAGAAGTATCATGGTAAATTATAGTAAGAACTGAGAACAATATGGTGAGAAAAAATAATGTAATGAACTGGAATAAATGAAACACTATATAAATGTGCCTTAAAATATTAGTAAGATAATGCGATCGGCTTGGGCCTAACACGGGCTATATATAAAAGGTAAGCTATCGTGATCACGCGTGAGTTGCATAAACTGCTAACTATCACGGGCTACACTAAATCACGGGCTATAAGGTATGATCACATATCAACTAATACTTTCCTAACCCCCGACTAGTATACGGATCCAAATCATGATACGTTATAACACGTATATCACACTGCATGGTCTATAATATCATGTACTATGATAATAGTCTATATAATCGCTAAGATATCAAGGTAATCACTAAGTAATCACGAAGTACGACACGACGATCACTGAGTAACCACGACAATAATATCTTATGGCTAAGATCCACATATACAAATCCGTGAAACTATCGTGTCAAGAATCAAATATTTTAATACTAAATACATGAAACATAGAGGCTATCAAATAAGAAAACTATAAGAGAATGTACTCACATATAGTCATGAGCAAATGGTATATCTCGGTATCCGAGCTGATGTCACACACACCTAAATATTAAATTCCATGTCATAGGGGTGTAATAAAGTGATAATGAACTAAAATATATTAAACATGCTCTTCTAGGACATTTTCAGCTAAACTAGATCCATACTAAGTTAAATAGTCTATATTGGCCACTAACTAGCTAGCACTATTTTATACTAGCTATACTAGGTCATTACCTAGGTTTCTACGTCAATAATTTGAGGGTGTTAACTATACTAGCTAATTAACTAATATCAGATACTTTATACCTTACCTTAAACTTACCATTTCCATAAGGTCTAACACTATACTTGATACCAACCCAACTAACACCTTACCTTGTATCAATCCTTAATAACTTAACCAATAATATTACCTTAGCTCAACTCATTAACTTGGTATCACAAGATACTGATACCCACTTACCTAGATACTTATAATAACCTTCTCAACATTAACCCAAAACCTATTACTAATATATCTAATACTAATCTTAATCCCTAACTTTACTAAGATACTAGATATCATAATACTAACTAACATCACATAATTCATATACCTTCACTTACCTATACTCCTGTGCACACTGCTAGGTGTACTCCTATGCAATATCTGCTGCACAACTACACAATTCATCTATCACTGTCCAAATGGTGCTTTACACAACACTTTTACCTAGTCCCTATAGCTCCTGATACTTGCTATTTGCCCACAACACATCTACCATCTATAATACTTATACTCAAGGCATAAATGGCCTCACTTACCCTTAGCACACATATGCACATATACACATCCGACCTGTCTATTCATAAGCTAGCTGCACAATGCATGAACACTAAAACTGAACCCATGCCTTGCTCTTGCTCTTCCTCTCCCTTACTGTGCACTCACTGTGTACCAGTGCGCACAGTACACTCAAACACCCGACCCCCACTTATCTGCTGCAGGTGATGCTAGCAGCAACATGCACACATGTGTGCATGCCTGCACACACGAACACACCTCACACTACTGAATACCACAGCTATACCATATTCTCCACACAATATCTGCAACTGAAATTAGTGCATAACAATATTGTTACTGCTATTTCTATTTTATTGTTACTGCTACTGTTATCCTAGCAAGGATACCCGACCCCCTTATAGCCAATTGCTGCTGCTACCGATGAACTGAAACCCGACCCCTCACTTGAGCCATCCCAGTTTCCCCCCTGAGCAACCAACACAAATAGTCACACAAATAATAACATGTATTTATACATCATAAGCATAATATATACTAACATCTATATTTATATATACCATGAGGTTGAATGACACTAAAACCCACAGTAATAGCCATTTCCTCATACACCTATAGTATATCACTAGGATACCCATGATACACATCCAAATAGAATGCCGAAATCCCCAATTCTTCATATTAATCATTCACACATATCAAATACTCACATATATAACTAATATAACTTGTTACAAAGTAATTGAAGAGCAATTACATAAATTATCCAAAAATGAGTTCCGTATCACACCGTATCACAAAATACCATGATACGCTCTACTCGTGTCCAATTGTGGATACGTACTTAGTCCCACAACCCCGATCTAAGTCTAATTAAATCTAATTGGTCTCATGACACACACACTTGATGTGTCAATCTTGTAATTCCTCCTAATTGTACATAAATTACCATGTAGATTCTACAATACAAGTTATATGAACCTAGTTCTTGATCCTATAGGTAGCCCTAAGACAAAGGATGATTCCTAATGGTTAAATGCATGATTTGGTATCTAAATTAAGGGATGGATTCAGAATTTACCTATTGGGAGATGAATTCTCAATAAAATGCTCACTGAACATAATTAGAACATAATTCCCTTGCTAATTCCTTTTCCTTCAAGTGCTCCTTGCAATCCAAGCTCTAATGCTTCTTAGATAATAAAATTGAGAGGTAATGGGTGTGAATTGGGTTGAATTTGGTGGAGGGATGAAGTAAATTGGTGATAAACTAAATTGGGGATCTAGAATTAAATAAAATGAAGAGGAGAGAGAGAGAGAGAGAGAGAGAGAGAGAGAGAGAGAGAGACCCTTCCTATAGGTGGCCGGCCCCCTCTTTCCCCTTGTCCAAGCAACATCAATTCCCTAATGTACCCCCACTAGCTAATTATGAGAAATAATTCAGAAGTGCTATATTGAAAAGTCTCTAAACTAATGCAAATTAAGCTAATCTTCTTAATTAACTAAGAAAGAGGGTCTAATGAGCTTAGTCTAATGTTGGGCTCAATTATGTCATGACAACTAATAGGTCCACTAGTGACAAGTCTAACTAAACATAGGCTAGCCCACTAACAAATACTTAAATAGCACTACATAATATATTAATTAGTAGCACAAAATATAATATTTATATTATTAATTAATAAATATGCTAAATAACGAAAATACCCTCATCTATAAATGTGATAGTGACAAGTTTACCTTTCTTAGAAAATTTTTATCCTCAAAATTTGAGGAAGAACTAACACTACAACAAGCAATCACAACAAACAAGAAAGAATGATACCTCATGGATCAAATAGATAAGGGTATCGCTCGCGTATCTCGGCTTTCCTCTCCCAAGTAGACTCTTCAGGAGAGTGATGCCTCCACACGATGCATACCAAGGAAATCATCTGGTGTAAAACCCCTAATCCTAAAAATCATATTAATCTATTTTTAATTAATTATTAATTGAATTATAGTAATTATGAGCAAATTAGGAGAAATATATTTTATTTAATTTTTATTTTAGGTGTTTGTGCATTTATGGGATTTTTGGAGCAAGTATGAATTTTTTCTAATTTATTACATGTAGGAGACCATGTGGGCGACTGACAGATTTATTGTATGCACTAAAATAATTTTTAGAATTTTAGTTATATATATATATATATATATATATATATATATATATATGGTTATTAAATAGAAGTTAGAAAAGAAAAGAAAAATACATTTTTATTAACTATTGGATCCTTAAGAACTACCCAACCCATTAGCCCTCTAGCCTAAGACCCGCTACCCCAACTTCTCACCCCACCTGCTGAAAGCAATAGCAGCCTAAAACCCAAACACCCCCCCGCGGCCCATACACCTCCCCCCCCCCCCGCGTATCTCTAACCCGTTCCCTCTTCTTATATATAACATTCATCTCGACCAAAACCCTAAACCCTAATTCCACCTCTTCCTATCTAGACCTAGAGAGCGCCGCCCTCGACCAGAAACCATCGCCGGAGAACCAAGCCTCAGCCGCCAAAATCGAACCCCGACGACCGCGACCCCGCGCAGCACCGCAAACTGTAGTTTTGAGCATCAACTTACCTGTGTTCCAGCGCTGTTTTCCGTCACCTCGCTGAACCAAACTCGACCCCGTCTTCACCGGTACGTTCACCACTTAACCCTCTTCAATATCTGTATAATAGTTGACCTTGAACAGTGCATAACCCTAGGCGAAAACAACGTTAAAGTTGGCAGAAAATGATAATTTCTGGGTATCGCAGAAAACTGCGGTGACCACCTATGTTCCCGGATTCGTATCTCCCACCACAGAGATCCGAATTTGATTTTTCTTTTTGGTATGCGGAGACCACTTGATCTAGTTTAATTTTTGTTAATTACATTAATTTGTTAACTGCTATATGTAGAATTAAATTTATTAGAAAAACCTGAAAACCCACTTTTTCAGATTTCCAAAAGTTGTGAAACGAGCGCGCCCCGCCAAACGGGACCGCCCCATCGTGTACCAAGTGTACCAAAAGGTGCACTCAGTATACCCGGACATGTGAGGTTTCGCGAAAACTGATTTAGACGCATGTGCGGGTCGGAATCAGCCCGTATCCGCAAAGTTTCCCCGTGTCATAACTTTTATAAAAGTCCTGTGACCCAAGTTTCACTCAATTCTGAGACAGTTGACCAAGTCGCCAATTGGCGGGCCCTACGGTTGACTTTTTGGCAAAATTGTGTTTGGCTCACCAGAATTCGCATTTGGACATACCGTTGAGTTCGTACTGACTTTTAGAGTTTGTTTGACCTATAATTTGTCCCATTTAGAGACCTTTACCCTTGACACGCTTTTCGGTGCAAAGTGGCCCACATGTGGAGCCTACTTTGACCCAAAATTACCGTTTTGCCCTGTGTCCAAATTGCACGAAAGGGAAGTACTTTATAGCTATTTTGCTTATTCTGGGAACGTTGGTGATATTTATTTCAGCATCCGGAGACGTTTATTCTGAGGTCATAGTTTCTGACTCTTGGTGTTTGACATCTGGATATTATACTCTGCAGCTCTCTTGCTAGGCAAGTATACCTTGCCTTGTTGTACTATTTAAATTCTATATTATTATTTGTATGTTTATATTATAAAACTGTGCGCGTCCGAGAGAGACTCGAGTGCAGTCAACGAATGCGTTGACGTTAGGACTTGTGTCTAACCTAGTGTCTAGTAGACCCACATAAAGTTATGGAATTATCGGTATGACTCCCAGGCCTTGACACATTCTTACACGTGTTATGAGTCTCATGTAGGGCACAGACTTGAGTATGAGGTTGGCCACCTGTACGTGTAGGTCGTGCAACGGATAGGGTATAACTGCTAATAGTGATGCATGTTAGAAGACTTAGCAGTTATTAGTATGCGGAGCACAGACTATCGTGGTACGATGGCCCAATCCTTGTCCTTATTTGGTTGTAAGGTTGGACTATTGTTCTAGCGATAGAGTATGAGCCAGAGTTACGACGCCTCGGCGTAGTATCTAAGGCATGTTGTGGATACAACATGCATAGATCATTGGGCGGGGAGGACAACTAGTAGGCGTATGGGATACCCACTTCCTTTATTCAGATTCCCCGTTCGGCGGAATGGTATGGACGTTATACTATACAGATTATCCGTTCTTTGGAGCGGTATGGACGTTATTTTATTCAGATTCTCTGTTCTTCGGAGCGGTATGGATGTTATATTATGTAGATTCCCCGTTCTTCGAAGCGGTATGGACGTTATTATACTATAGTGCCCTAGTATAAGGGTATATGTGGCATATACTAGCCAGTTGTCACGATTGGTGAATTACGTCAGCATATGTCTAGCCAACACTTTTCCATACACTCAAAGTTGTCCTCAAGTTGTATTTCACTTAGATGGTTAGGTCACCCTAGAGTTTTTACAGTATTTACTTTATGACATGCTTTTATGTATCTTGTTATGTCCCTCTGAGGACCTGGTCCCTTTCCAGGTGTATTGTTCATGAGTATTTGCAGGAGCGCAGGTCCAGACTGGCTACTTATATTGCAAGAGGTCTACTCTTCGAGCCTCGTAGTTTTTAGAGGTTGTATTTATATTATTTGACTTGTTTATTCTTTATTCTAGTTTGACAGTGGATTTGTTTCCATCCGACTGTCATCTTTAGATACTTCATTTTGGGAGCTGGTTACAGATATTGGTTATTCATTATATTTGATTTTCTGTGGATGAGATTAGATTATACCCTGTGATTTATGATGGTTTATACTACTGGTGAATTGTTATTTATATTACAGCGTACGTGTGATATGGTTTCCATATATTGGAGTGCCATATTCATACGGCTGCCATGCTTACGTGTCCTAGTCCTACGTATTTTGGGACTGGGACGTGACATGTTTTTAGTGGTGGCCCATGCAGGTCCAGAATATATTATCTCAGTTACGTTACTGTACCGAACAAGCTTGCACCTAGGAATAGAGTATAGGATCTCATCCATAATTGACTATGATTCGCTCTCCTTCCAGCCTATTCTATTCGAATAATTGCATCCTGCTTGATTCATGTACTTCCCTAATAGTTCCTTGAGTATAGCCCCCTCCTAGAATATAGAAGTCCCTGTTGTTAGATGATAAGTAGGGTAACCTTCCTATTAAGAGTACAACTAGAGTGTTGACACACCACTAAGTTTAGAATATCTAGTGAACCCTAGAATTCCTTATCTCTAGAATTGGTTTACCATTACCCCCTGATGTGTTTATGAAGACTTGAGAGTAGTATAAACACTACTAAGATTAGTTAAAAGTTTGACCATATTGTTGACCCTAGTATTGAGGAACCAATAGAAACCCCAGGTTGAATATTAGGACGAAACCTAACTTCATAGTAAGGTAGTATTAGAGAACTGTAAAGTAGATTCTTGGTATTAGCAAACAAAATATTAGGAGGCCAAGAGGAATGAATATGATATTTTCCTCGATCAAACCTCGAACATAGCAACTAGCATACCACCCCCTTTAGAAAACCATGATGCTACCTAGAGCCCTCTATTTTAATTTTATATATTATTCCTCTGCGACCTTAACGTTCGCTAATTGCGCGACAACTAAATTATGTTATTCTTTTCTTCATCTTTTAACTCGTGCCACCTGACACTTCTGATTGTATGCCAAGTGATCTTATTCTGTGTTAGGATATATAGTTTGCTAAGGTTATAGTTGTAATCTTGAATTTTAAATTGTTGTGTTTAGTAGTTAGAACTTGATAGTTTTAAGTTATTCTAGTAGATTGCGACCTGAGGATTATCCCTTAGTTTTCAAATTGCGTAACTTGTACCCCCACCTCGATACGAGTTATATCCCCTTTCCCTTGAGGCCAGTAACTGTTCCATTCTTACTATTGACACTTGCACTAAGACTAAGACTTAGGACAACCATGACCTATGTAATGTAAGAGGATACCCTAATAAGTACCAAGATATTTCCCTAGTAATAGTTTATACTTTATTTACAAGGACCAGGTTATTCTGAAGAATTCCCTCAAGGCAATTACAGTATTAGTTATTGTTATAAGTTGGGTAGTATACCTATTATTGAAGTGTAACTGAACGACATTACCTATATGCGAGCATAAGACGACAATATTTATTCAGACTGTAGAATTTAGAGGTCCATACCCTAATTTGCCGACTAGCGACTTAGACAAGGAGTTAGTATGACAACTGTAGAGATTGTGGAGTCTTATTTCTTTGTGAACTTGAATTATTTTGTAACTTCCCTCATCATAATCCAGCGTTATATTTTCTGTGCTACCTCAAATTATGCTGCTATTATAGCCTAGTTTTGCAAGCTTAATCTTTTATCGAGCTTGTTCATGACATATGTATTATTGGGTCGACACACTAATACATTTCAGAATCAGTGTATGCCGGTCTGATCAACCTTAGTGCATTTTGATTCGCCCTTCGCAATACTACTATACGTGGATTGAGATATATAGTGATTAGTAGACGAATGTACTTGCCCTCTAGACATGTCTGAGCGTATCGTATCGGTTATATAACTATACTAATACGAGCATGCAAATAAGAAATTACCAAATATGATTTTAATCCACAACTGCCTTGACAATTCCCATTTGAATTTTTTTTTACGTCTTGATCCCCATACTTCTATTCTATTACCTTCCCCTTGAACTCTTCATCATTGTTTTCCGTCTTCCATTATTTCAGAAGGACGAAACCTCGTGCTTGGTATAAGTTTGATATACAAATAGTACTAGATGTACCCATAGGCCAATCGTATTATCTGGTGACTATCTTTTATAATTGATTAAGGGTATATCACATATGATATAATTGGTGTTAAAGTTTTGAGGATTGAATGACATGAGAAAATAAATTATGGAATATTTTTCTTAAATGTAAGAGCCTTATGTGATAGATGGGTAAATTCTAAGTTGGGTAGAAGTCGCATTGCTAATTTGAGGTTAAATTCTTTTAGATTGTGATCAAACAAGATTAGATTGGGAGATTAAGTCATTTTAAATGTGGAGAATTTTTTTTAAGAAGGAGTTAGATGATGAGTATTTAATAAATTTGGAAATCTTGATATGACGGACCAAATATTTATACTTTAAGTACATGATTCAAATTTTGAATATTGAAGGTAAATCATCAATTTAAATTTTGAGGATAAATATAGAATTTTAGACTTGAACAATTGGTGAATTAGATTTAAATTTTTACAATTCGATAATTTGAATTAAGAGTTAAAATTTGATTGTTGGATTACGTATTTGAAATATTGAGGATGTGAATTGAATTTAAAAATTTGAAGGATACAAAAATTCATACGTGAAAAATAGGAATAATATTTGATTAGAATTGTTTTCTAGAGGAGATTATGATAAATGGAGATCGTAATGTAAATTTGATATGGGTTATTTAAATCTTGAAGATGTTATATAGATTTAATTTAAATTTGGATATTGATAATTTGAAAAAGTGAGAAGAGATTACAATAGGTTGAATTTTGATTGGAACAGTGATCATCTTAATCTTGAAGTGATTACGATGGATTAGAATATATTTTAAATCTTGGAAGAGATTGTGATTGACTTGCCTTATATGCGAACGTGAAGGAATTAACGAATTATGCCTTATTTAATTTCGAGGAGGAAATTGGTTTTTTTTAAGTTGGTCAGATTGTAAACCCCCTCATCCAAAATTAGACCTACTTGACTTAGATAGTGAGACTAAGGCTTCCAATTAGAAATAGAACGCGGTATTTTATTTAACTATATAATATTTGTACCACTTAGCGCACCTTACCGTTGCTTCGATAATTGGAGCACTACACTAGCCATTGCCTTCCTACAAATTCTACATCCTTGTCCTAGACATGCCCATCTTCCATTCCGACCTTTGCGTGACTTATAATTAAGCTCTTTTGTGTTATACTTTAGTCGCACAATATTCGTCGCTGACGTTATTTCTTAATTCTAAAACAATTCCAACTTGTATCCTTGTGCGTTCCAAATCGAAATTGGAGACACAATCTTGACCCATTTCGTACAACCCAACTTTGATAATATCCTATCTTGAGCCCCTATATCCATGACACTTGTGTCCCACATAATGTTATCCCCATGTGCTTCTAATTAATTCAAGAAAACCTTGCACATTAATTTTAATTAAATTAATCCCATTTCCATCTTTGTGTAATTTTCCAATTGTTGGACGCTTTTATGCAAAAGTGTATTGAGGTGTCCAAACCATTGGACATGACACACGAAGAAACCCATATTTCGTTTATATGAATTTTCCCCATGAATTTTCGAAATGTGCAACGCATAACATCGTCCCTCATTTAAACCTAGCCTTTCATTTTAAACAATGTAAATCTTATATACCATCCTTGACTTTCTATCGTGGCTTAGTTTTAATTTCGAGGACAAAATTTTTATAAGTTGGGTAGAAAATAAAACCCCTAATCAAAAAATCGTATTAATCTATTTTTAATTAATTATTAATTGAATTATAGTAATTATGAGAAAATGAGGAGAAATAGATTTTATTTAATCTTTATTTTAGGTGTTTGTGCATTTATGGGATTTATGGAGCAAGTATGAATTTTTCTTAATTTATTACATGTAGGAGACCATGTGGACGACTGACAGATTTATTGTATGTACTAAAATAATTTTTAGAATTTTAGTTGTATATATATATATATATATATGGTTATTAAATAGAAGTTAGGAAAGAAAAGAAAAGAAAATTATGTTTTTATTAACTATTGGATCCTTAAGAACTACCCAACCCATTAAACCTCTAGCCTAAGACCCGCTACCCCAACTTCTCACCCCACCCGTTGAAAGCAACAACAGCCTAAAACCCAAACAACCCCCCCCCCCCCCCGCGGCCCATACACACCCCCCGCTTATCTCTAACCCGCTCCCTCTTCTTATATATAACATTCATCTCGACCAAAACCCTAAACCCTAATTTCACCTCTTCCCATCTAGACCTAGAGAGCGCCACCCTCGACCAGAGACCACCGCCGGAGAACCAAGCCTCAGCCGCCAAAATCGAACTCCGACGACCGCGACCCCGCGCAGCACCGCAAACTGTAGTTTTGAGCATCAACTTACCTGTGTTCCAGCGCTGTTTTCCGTCACCTCGCTGAACAAACTCGACCCCGTCTTCACCGGTACATTCACCACTTAAACCTCTTCAATATCTGTATGATAGTTGACCTCGAACAGTGCGTAACCTTAGGCGAAAATAGCGTCAAAGTTGGCAGAAAATTATAATTTTTGGGTATCGTAGAAAACTACGGTGACCACCTATGTTCCCGGATTCGTATCTCCCACCACAGAGATCCAAATTTGATTTTTCTTTTTGTTATAAGGAGACCACTTGACCTAGTTTAATATTTGTTAATTACATTAATTTGTTAACTTCTATATGTAGAATTAAATTTATTGGAAAACAACGAAAACCTATTTTTTCTAGATTTCCAAAGATTGTGAAACAGAGCGCGCCCCGCCAAACGGGACAGCTCCATCGTGTAAAAAGTGTACCAAAAGGTGCGCAAAGTATATCCGAACGGGTGAGATTAAACTGATTTGGACGCATGTGTGCTTCAGAATCAGCCAGTATCCGCGAAGTTTCTCCGTGTCGCAACTTTTACAAAAGTCCCGCGCATTTAGTGCACGCTCGTCAGAATGCGACGAAACTTACGCCATTGGATTCGTGGTATCGCGCTGGTCTTGTGACCCAAGTTTTACGCAATTCTGAGATAGTTGACCAAGTCGCCAATTGGCGGGCCCCACGGTTGACTTTTTTGACGAAATTATGTTTGGCTCACCGGAATCCGCATCTGGACATACCGTTGAGTTCGTACTGACTTTAAGAGTTTATTTGACCTATAATTTGTCCCATTTAGATACTTTTATCCTTGGCACGCTTTTCGGTGCAAAGTGGCCCACAAGTGGAGCCCGCTTTGACCCGAAATTACCGTTTTGCCCTGTATCCAAATTGGACGAAAGGAAAGTGCTTTCTAGCTATTTTACTTATTCTGGGAACGTTGGTGATATTTATTTCAGTATTCGGAGACATTCATTCTGAGGTCGTTGTTTCTGACTCTTGGTGTTTGCCATCTGGATGTTATACTCTGCAGCTCTCTTGCCAAGCAATTATACCTTGCCTTGTTGTACTATTTAAATTCTGTATTATTATTTGTATGTTTATATTATATAACTGTGCTCATCCGAGAGAGACTCGGATGCAGTCAACGAATGCGTTGACGTTAGGACTTGTGTCTGACCTAGAGTCTAGTAGACCCACCTAAAGTTGTGGAGCTATCGGTATGACTCCCAAGCCTTGACACATTCATACACGTGTTGTGAGTCTCAGGTAGGGCACGGACTTGCGTATGAGGTTGGCCACCTGTACGTGTAGGTCGTGCAACGGATAGGGTATAACTGCTAATAGTGATGCATGTTAGAAGACTTAGCAGTTATTAGTAGGTGGAGCATAGACTATCGTGGTACGATGGCCCAATCATTGTCCTTGTTTGGTTGTAATATTGGACTATTGTTCTAGCGATAAAGTATGAGCCAGAGTTACGACGCCTCGGCGTAGTAGCTAAGGCATGTTGTGGATAAAACATGCATAGATCATTGGGCGGGGAGGACAACTAGTAGGCGTATGGGACACCCACTTCCTTTATTCAGATTCCCCGTTCGACGGAACGGTATGGACGTTATACTATTCATATTCTCCGTTCTTCGGAGCGGCATGGACGTTATATTATTCAGATTCCCCGTTCTTCAGAGCGGTATGGATGTTATATTATACAGATTCCCCGTTCTTCGGAGCGGTATGGGCGTTATTATACTATAGTGCCCTAGTATGAGGGCATATGTGGCATATACTAGCCAGTTGTCACGATTGGTGAATTACGCCAGCATATGTCTAGCCTACACTTTCCCATATACTCAAAGTTGTCCTCAAGTTGCATTTCACTTAGATGGTTAGGTCACCCTAGAGTTTTTACAGTATTTACTTTATGGCATGCTTTTATGTATCTTGTTATGTCCCTCTGAGGACCTGGTCCTTTTTCAGGTGTATTGTTCATGAGTATTTACAGGAGCGCAGGTCCGGACTGGCTACTTATATTGCGAGAGGTCTACTCTTCGAGCCTCGTGATTGTTAGAGGTTGTATTTATATTATTTGTCTTGTTTATTCTTCATTCTAGTTCGGCAGTGGATTTGTTTCCATCCGACTGTCATCTTTAGGTACATCATTTTGGGAACTGGTTACAGATATTGGTTATTCATTATATTTGATTTTCTGTGGATGAGATTAGATTATTCCCTGTGATTTATGATGGTTTAGACCACTGGTGAATTGTTATTTATATTACAGCGTACGTGTGATATGGTTTCCATATATTGGAGTGCCATATTCATACGGCTGGCATGCTTACGTGTCCTAGTCCTACGTATTTTGGAACTGGGGCGTGACATCTGGTTTCAATAATTTCTTTCTACGATCCATAATCTCCACTGGCTGCTCCGGGTAGCTGAGAGTCGAAACCACCTCTATCTCCGAGTGATTCAATACATGACTAGGATCTATCACGTACCGTCTTAGCTGCGACATATGAAACTCATTATGCACTCCCTCCAGTACAGGCAGCAAGTCTAGTCTGAAGGCCACTGTACCGACCCTCGCATGAACACCGAAGGGTCCGATGTACCATGGACTAAGCTTCCCGTCTCCACCAAAGAGAATAGTTTTCCTTAACGTAAAAATTCGTAAGAATACCAGATCGCCAACCTAGGATAAAACACAGCCTTAATACTCAACCTAAAAAAAAGAAATCACAAGCAATACAAACAAAATATATACCTCAAACTCCAAAGGTCTCCGGTTGCTATCAGACCAATGTCGCTGTTTGTCCTGCGCCATCCGAAGTCTATCCCTGATGATCCGCTTTGACGATACACGCCTTTCAGTATAATTTGCATAGTATAAAGTCCCCTCATTTAGTGGGACACACCATATTTCAGAAAAAAATGGGTTTAAGAAATCAAGTTTTTGACGGATTTCAACAGCAATTAAATAACAACATAATCAATAATAAAATAAACGAATTGAAGAAATTAAAACTTGTTTATGTTGTCTAAATTACTGTTCAAGCAGAATTTAAGTATCGCGTGCCGTTATGAAGATAATAGGCCTCAAACACGTGCACCTAGGACAATTTCTGATCATAAAAATAAGTTATTTTTTATAGTTTTGCGTCATAATTTGCGATCGACACATGACACGATACACTAAACTATTGCACAGGATTCACAGAGGTCATGTGGTCTTCACATAGGACTCGACGGTTTACTGTTAGGTCTACTGTGCAGAAAAACATGGAAGAGTGAGCGGGTACGAGTTGGGTTTAGGATCCGGTTGGGGTTGGTTTAGGTTTGGTTTAACTCAGTTTGGTTTGGGTTGGTTTTAATTAAATGATATATATATATATATATATATATATATATATATATATATATATATATATATATATATATATATATATTTGGACCTCAATAAATTCCAAATTTTTTATAATACTCTATTTATAGTTGTACACCCAAAAATATATTTTTTGCACTATATTATTAATTAATTAAATACACATAATTATAAATCCATGAATATTATATATTATAAATGGCTAAAAATTATAGAAAATTCTTATTTAAACTCAGTAATTACAAATATTAAAATTAAAATTTAATTTCTAAAAAATTAGGGTATTTACAATCTACCCAACTTAAAAGAATTACGTCCTCGCATTTAAGAATTAAACTATTAAGGAATTTAAAAAGATATGGTAACCTATAGGTAGTTCTTAGGTCATACCTGCATCTTCGAATAAGTGAGGATAACGCTGGCGTATGATATCCTCTCGCTCTAAAGTGGATCCACCTGGAAGGTGATGTTTCTAAGCTACCCGAACCAATATGATTGTCTGACCCCTTAATATCTTCTCACTGATGTCAAGTATCCCAACTGGATGTTCCTCATACCTCAAGTTCGATCCCATTGAAATCTCAGAATGATCGACTACATGACTTGGGTCAGTCACGTACCTCCTCAGCTGTAAGACATGGAATACATCATGCACGCCCTCTAGAGATGGAGGTAATGCAAGACGGTATACCACCTCACCAATATGCTCCAAAATATCAAACGACCCAATGTACCTCAGGCTTAGCTTACCTCTGCTCCCAAATTGAATAGTACCTTGACTAGGTGAGATCCTCAAAAACACATGTTCGCCCTTCTTGAACTCCAAAGGTCGACAGTGTGTGTCAGCCCAATTCTTTTGTCTGTCCTAAGCTGTACGAAGATGACTCTGAATTTGCTTCACCTTCTCAACTGTCAGCATCACTAGCTCCAAACCGAGTATCTGACACTCGTTAATGTCACTCGAACATATCGGTGACCTGCACTTTCTATCATACAACATCTCAAAAGGTGCCATCTGGATGCTCGCCTGGTAGTTGTTATTGTAAGAGAACTCCACCAAGTACAAATGGTCTTCCCAAGACCCTCCGAAGTCTAACATACACGACCTCAACATATCCTCTAGGATCTGAATCTTGCGCTCTTACTGACCGTCTGTCTATGGATGGTAAGCAGTACTGAACTTGAGTTGGGTGCCAAGACTCTCCTGCATGCTTCACAAAAAATGAGATGTGAATCTTGAGTCACGATTAGACACAATACAAACTGGTACTCCATGTAACCTTATGATCTGTTGTATATATATGTCGGCTAGAATCTCTATGGACTGTCCAACTCTGAACGGCAAAAAAATGTACCGATTTGGTGAGTCGATCCATAATAACCCAAACTGCATCCTTCCCACTGGGGCTTTATGGAAATTATGTAATGAAATCCATAGTGATATGTTTCCACTTTCATTCGGGTATGGAAAGCGGCTGTAATATACCGACAGTTCTCTGATGCTCGCCCTTAACTTGCTGACAGACCAAACATTTTGCTACAAACCGCACAATCTCTCTCTCTTTATCCTATGCCACCAATAATACTGCTTTAAATCTCGATACATCATCGTACCTCCCAAATGAATAAAGTACATGGAGCTATGTGCTTCAAATATCGTACCTACCATCTGTAGGCATTGCCGCCTTAATCCTCTCCACTAGTGATGACTTAACTTCAAGATTTGCCAACTGCCCACTCTGCCTTGGCAAAATAATCTCTATTCTGAGCTCTCGTAGATCCTCTAATAGTTGGGGCTGCGTCATCAAGAAATAAGTTATGGCTTCCTGCTGAGTGCATCTGCTACGACGTTCTCCTTGTCCGGATGATACGATAAATCTATATCAAAATCGACCATCAACTCTAACCAACGCCTCTGTCTCAGGTTGAGCTCTTTTTGAGTATAGACATACTTCAGACTCTTATGATTAGTAAAAAAATTTACCCTCTCTCTGTAAAGATAGTGCCTCCAAATCTTTAATGCAAATATTATCGCAGCTACCTTTAGATGGCGCGTTGGATAGTTCTTCTCATTAACCTTCAGCTGCCTCAATGCATAAGCAATAACTTTTCCATGTTGCATCAAAATACATCATAGTCTACTGCCTGACGTATCACTTAAAATAACGAATTCTTCCAATCCTGAAGGAAGAATCAATATCGGTGTTGTCGTCAATTGTCTCTTTAACTCCTCAAAGGCCTTCTGACAATCTTTTGTCCATGCAAACTTTTGGTCCTTACGCGTCAACCGCGTCATAGGTTCTGCAATCCTTAAGAAGTTATCCACGAACTTCTGATAATATCTAGAAAGTCCGAGAAAACTTCTCATCTCCGCAACTGATGTAGGTGTGGGCCAAGTTTCTATTGCAGTAACCTTCTCTAGATCAACTGAAAGTCCTTATCCCGAGATGATATATCCCAGGAAAGTTACCCTATCCAAACAAAACTCACACTTGCTGAGTTTGGCGTACAGCCTCTCTTGTCTCAACATCTCTAGCACGATTCTGAGATGCTCCTCATGCTCTTCGTGGCTCTTAGAGTATATCAAGATGTCATCAATAAACACAACCACAAACTTGTCCAAGTACTGATGGAAGATTCTTTTCATCAAACTCATGAACACAGCTGGCATGTTGGTTAAACCAAATGGCATAACTAAGAACTCATAATGTCTATACTTGGTCCTGAAGGCTGTCTTCGGTATATCCTTTTTCCGCACTCTAGTATGATGATAACCGGATCTGAGACCGATCTTTGAGAATACACGAGCATAACTTAATTGATCAAACAGATCATCAATGCACGACAAGGGATACCGGTTCTTGATGGTTACAACATTCAGTGCCCTATAGTCAATATACAGGCGCACCATTCTATCCTTCTTCGGCACAAATAGTATGGGTGCTCCCCATGGTAAAATACTGGGCCGACTAAAATCCTTATCCAGAAGATCATCAACTTGCTTCTTTAATTCTACCAACTCCTTAGGTGCTAGCCGGTACACTGATGAAGTGATAGGCTCCGCTCTGGGAGTCAAGTCTATTATGAATTCTATTTTCCGATCATGTGGTAAGCCTGGAATATCATCGAGAAATACATCCACAAACTCATATATAACCTTTGGGTACTCGGGCTCCCCTTCTGCAGAGAGTACCTTAAGTGTAGGTTGAACACCTTGCTCTTTGGCTCCCCGAAGAAACTCAAACTCCTGATGTCCAGGCAGTCTAAATATAACTCGTCCACGCCGGCAATCTAGAGTCGCATGGTACTAACTCATCCAGTCTATACCAAGTACAATATCGTAATCTGGCATGGAAAAGATCAAGAATTGAGCTCTCATCTCTCTTCCATAGACTACTACCAAACAAGATCTACAAATATCACTAACTGGGATAATTCTGCCTCTCTTAAGAATTCTCATAGTCTTCGGAAGGGGTGAGGTAGCTAATCTATGTGTGAATGCGATACGCCAGAATCGAATAAAGCTACAACATGTAATAAAGCTACTAATATAGTACCTGCGATGACCTCTCATGCAGTAGCTTCCTCTTCAATAGCCATGGCAAATGCCTGTCCTTATCCCTGAGCTGGTCTTCTCTGCTGCGAGCCTGCTAGAATAGTGCTACCTGTGGTGCCAAAGGTGGCCTCGACGGATACCCTCCTGGAGCTGGTGGTCTGACTCCTTCAACTCCCGTTTGTGGTGCCCCCAATGCTAGATAAACTGGCCTAGGTGGCTGTTGGGCTGGTCTCGGTGCTGGTAAAGATGGTTGGTTTACCATCGGTGCTCCCTCTCGACGCTCAGGGTAGTCATTGGCTGGATGTTGGCTAGATCTGCAAACCAAAGATAGTCCCAACTTGCGTCTGCACTCCCTCTCAATATGGCCTACCTTGCCACAGTAGTGACAAGTAGGAAGGGATGGGGCTCTTGATGTTGCTCTTTGTGGTGGATTCCTTTGGGGTAGCTTTGCAGGCTTCCCGTGTAGTGCTCTAACTGGTGCTGATGTGAACGACCGTTTTAAGCTGGACTCTCTCCTGGTGACGCGCTCCATACATCGTGCTGCAGCAAGGACGTCCGTGTATGAAGTAGGTACAATGGAGCCGATCAATCTCTTTAGCTCAAAGCTAAGTCCATCAAAGAACTTTTTTGCCTCCTCCTCTTCTATCGAAATCAGAGTAGGGGCAAAGCGACTCAAACAGATGAACTCTGCATTATACTCTTCTACCGTTATGTTGCCTTGAATGAGGCGATTAAACTTATCCCTAAGTTCCACTCTCTCAATGGCTGGAATGTACATATCCTGGAAAAGTTTAGAGAACTCCTAAGTGACTCAGTCTGGTCCGAGCCATCTCTCCTCAGATAGCCACCAATGATTTGCATTGCCCATCAACTACATCCGGACGGCTGTCATCCAACGCTCCCTCAGAAGCTCAACTGCTTCTAATTGGTGTTGAGTGTTTGTGAGCCACTCATGAACTTCAGTGGGCTCCTTCTTACTTAAAAAGGTATGGGGCTTTAACTGGCAAAAATCAGTGATAAATTTCGTCGATGGCCGTCTAGCTGGTGGGTTCGCCTGCTCTAGTGTGGTCACTAGGCTGTTCCTCAAGTTCTCTGCCTGGCATTGCTGGGCCTCTTGATGAACCAGTTGTTGTACTTGTATTATTGCATAGAATATTTGGAACATCTGTTATCCGTCCATAAGCTGTCCTGGTGGAAAAACGGGCATCGGTGGAGTAAACTGCGAAGGAGGTGGAATGTCGTCTCGGCGAAACCTCGAGACGTGCTGATCTGCTTGATTGCTTTGTTGAGTGGATGGATCTTCATCCAATGGTGTCACCCCATCATCATAGGTGACCAAAACACCTTCTGGTGTACCCACAAGAGTCTCGTCGCTGGCTCGTGGATCCATTACTCTGTATTTAAAGTAAACTATGAGAATCGTACAGAGAAATTATGATAGGATGCAAGTCAAGTAATTATTTTAAAGTCGATATAGAGGTCAAGAACAGATCAACAAGTGGATGAGATCCTATAATTTATCCTATCCTAATTGCAGGCTTGCTTGGTTCCTTAATTAAAACCAAAGCAATATAGTCGTGGACCTGTATGGGCCACCACAAAAACCATGTCTCGCCCCAGTCCCAAAATACCGAGGGACTAGCCATATGACAATGACCAACCACACAACTCCAATGGCCAAATCCAATTTAATGGACCCGTTAGAGTACACTTAAGCTATAATAAATATAATTGCAGTCTACAACATCTTTCATAATATAATTCTAATCTCATCCACAGAAAGTAAACACAAGTCAATATGATAAATCAGTCAAGAAAATAGATAAAGGAAATAGTCTATCAATAAGTCCAAGTAAATAGTATCTCGGTGAATAATCTGATACAATAAAGGAAAGAGAATATCACCAATACATATGTCCATGAGTTACGATATGAAATAACAATGAGCATAAATAACTGAGTATGAAACTTAAATACTCAGGAGAAATCCTCCGGCACAACCTCGTCCTCTGTTGCTAGTACTGCTACAGCGTCAGCTCCTGTCCCTTATATCTCAGGATAATCCTCCTCTGCTGTACCTGGGGACATAATCCGGATCCAGGTCCTCAGGGGACATAGCAAGGTACAAGAAATACTCAAGCCAAATAAAATACAATAAATATAAAAATAGATTCTCAGGTCAAGCTATGTAAAATACAAATGAGAGCTTCACTAGTACTCAGGCTGAAACTACTACAAGCTTTGTGTCGGGGAGCTCGTAGCAGCAAGAATATCATGTAATGGGCTAAGCTATGGTACAGAGACTAAAGCACCTCCAGTAGTAAAGCATATATATATATATATATATATATATATATATATATATATATATATATATAATCAGCCTGTAGCCTATATATCTCTCCTTACCCAATGTAACCTCACGTCTCATGTCCATAACGTCTCATGTCCATAACACGCAAGATCATGACATCTAGCTAGTACAACGAGTCATAATAATATCTATGTATATGCAAGTCTCATGTCACGAATCTTGTAAGCCTATACAGAATCACCATGAATAACTCAGGAAAGATTCTGTCACATGAATAGTATCAAGTGTCCTATGGTATGATGTACTTGGTAAAGTAAGCACGTAAAAATATAGGATCGTAGTATCAACTCTCTAAGTGACGTTACACGACTTCGCGTACGACTTCTACACCCGAATCTTGTTTGGACGTTAAGCAACGTCTCACAGTCCTAGGTTGAACAGGTACATCACAGAAGTATATAGAAAGAATATAAGCAAATAATATCACATAATCTACTACAAATTGGCAAGGTACACTTACATGTGTTTTGAGCTTCGTTATTTGCTCCGATATTAGTGAAATCTCCAAGTACGTATCCGGATGCTGAAATAAACATCACCATTGTTCTCAAAATACTTGAAATAGTTAGAATTAACTACTCATAAGTCCAATTTGGACACAGAGGCAGAATTAACAGTTTCTGGTCAAAGTGGGGTCCACAAGTGACCCACTTCGCACTAAAAAATGTGCCAGAGATAAAGTTCTCCAAATTTTTCAAACTTAGTGTCTACAAGTTCAGAACGATGATACGAATCCAACAGAATATCCAGAACTGGATTCCGATGAGCCGGTCACGAAATTGCCTATCAAGTAGAACCGTGGGGCCCGCAAAACGCTATTTTGTCAACGTTCTCAGAAATGAACCAAACTTGGGTCACAGGACCAACATAATACTGCAAATTTGATGGCGCAAGTTTCGTTACAAAATGATAGGCACACACGAAATTATGACGAGTGTCATAACAGGCCGATACGGTTCTTTTCGACCGATACTCGTTGATTCCGGTGTGCACGCACATCCAAATCAACTTTCGTAAAATTTTACACGTCCGCGTTGACGATATGCATCTTTCAGTGTAATTCTCACACTACGAAGTTGCCTCGTTTAGCGGGATGCACCCCGTTTCGAAAAAATTTGGGTTTAAGAAACCAAGTTTTTGACAGATTTCAACAGCAATTAAATCACAGCATAATCAACAATAAAATAAACTAATTAAAGAGATTAAAATTTGTTTATGTTGTCTAAATTATTGTTCAAGTATAATTTTATTATCATGTGCCGTTATGAAGATAACGGGACTCAAACACGCGCACCTGGGACAGTTTATGTTCCTAAAAATAAGTCATTCATGAATATTATATATTATAAATGGCTAAAAATTACAGAAAATTCTCTCTTAAAATCAGAAATTACAAACATTAAAATTAAAATTTAATTTCTAAAAAATTGGGATGTTTACACATTTGGAGGAAAATGATCTCAATTTTGTTTTGTGACATATTATCCACTATCCGGAGTGTAGTATGCATTATTATAATGTTACCGACACATCGTCTACCTTGTATGAGCTCTGGGACTGTTATTCATAATTTTACCGACTCAGTGACTACCTTTAAAGGGGTATTATGGATCGGCACTGATTAATATTATTATATTTGGGCAGGCCATCCCTGCTTAGGCAATGAACATGATGAATCTTTTATTGCATACTAACTACAAAAATCATATACTAATATAGCAAGCCATAGTAACAGACTGGTTACCCTATTAAATTACTTGTTGTTATACTATAAGTTACATAACTGATACTACTGCTCTAATAGCTTATTTATAGGTAAGCGGATATGAGTTCGAGGAAAATTAGGATTAGAATCCTAAACTGAGTCAGCTAATTCTAATGACGACTATGGCTATAGGGTGCTAATTAGGATTTGTTCCTGCCCAGGATCGATGGTTAAATTATCGTCTCAGGGAGGTCGACTCCAGCACAGGTTATAGCGTACGGGCACAACTCAAAGTCCAAGTCCGAACTCGAATGACCAGGATCAAAAATAATAATTGCTAAGCGAAATGGATTAATAATTTATAGGATCGGTTTGGGTTACGAGTTAGTGAGAGCGGCTTTAAGCCCGCTCTAGATCTGTTGCTAAGCAGGTTGGGTTCAGGCCCGTGGGTTGACCTGCTCGCCAAACGGGTCGGCCACTACTTTGGAATTTAATTCCAATTCCAATTCCAAAATAATAGCATTTATTTAAGGTTAATATGCAGCGGGTTGGAGGGTTGGGTCATGTATGGGCCTAATCCACTAGCGTTAAAAAAAATGCCATTTAATTTTTATTAATTTAATTCATAAAATAGTTTATGGTCTTATGAAAATAACAAGTAATTTCAAAAAATTCCCCACAAAATTTACAAACTAATTTAGGCTATTATAATGCTATTTATCAAGTTTTGAGTCATTCTATGCTCCAGATTGGTCACAGTAAATCCTGGAAATTGTTAAGAAATGTGTTTTTCCAATTTTAATCTAAAAAACCTAAAAATTCTCTAAAATTCAAGAATAAGTTTGTAATTACTTCTAAGACCATATTGGGTCCCTCTAGAGTAAATCAAAGTTAAGTGAGTCTGGTTATTAGCTTTTAGATCTATACGGTCCTTCTCGAAACCTGTAATAAATTAAAAAATCTACAAGATTCTTGTTTTTTGATAATATATTAATTATGTTTTTCGGTAGCAGAAGCTACAAGTACGTCATGCTACATTAGGGTGACATCACTAAGATAGTGAGACCGTGACTTTGGGCCAAGTCACAGCAACGTGGCATCGCAAGGAGGTAGGTGGCCTTATACTACATTTTAAATGCTCTAAGAAAAAATTTACATGTGTATAAACAGAGACGTAGGTCGTCTCTTGAAGGTAAACTTGTAGACACGCAAGATACAATCATAGATACCTGGTGAACACAATACCTTTAATGTGCAACCAAATGCACACTTGATGTAATTATATAAGTAGGGAGAATTATAGACATGGTACTGAATTCAAGACTTGTTCTATTATGTTTCGTACTATTGTTCGATCGATAAGGGAAGATTCAAGTCGTAAGTAACATCTATCCTAATGCACGATGTACAGTCACTGTAGGAAAGACCCATTCACATATTAATAAGATATATGGAGGACTCTTAGAGTCATCTTGGCAATTTTAAGGGTAGCAGTTAAGGAACAAATCCTAATTAGCACCCATAACAAATATTAGTTTTTGTCACCATTTCATGGAGGATTTCCTTTGGCTGCAGTTTCGTAAAACTTTTGCTCCACAACAATTTTAGTACTAGTAGGGATGGTTCGGTTTTGTAATTGTTCTATTTATATGGACTCAGGGGCGGAGGCAGGATTTCGTTATAGGGTGGGCTAGCTAATAGTTACTTAAGGTTCTAAAAATTTATGTCAAAAATTCGACAAAGTTTTCTTTATAAATTCGATGATTCAAGATCTATCATAGACAATAAACTTAAGAAAGGGTGCCCCACTTAGAAACAACTTGCAAGTTTGACTGATAATTTTTTATTGAACCATCTCATAACCACACATGTTAATTTTCTTGAACCAGTTAGGGGTGCATCAAGTGTCATAGACCGATAGAAAAACTTTTAATAACAAAAGTGTTGGTTACCACATTTTTTACTTTCTAAATCTGTATCAGCTCTAAAGAAATTTGAGACTTATTATGACTTATACAGACTTGATATGCAACAAAGAACTCTTTAATTAGCAGGCACAATTAAAACAAAATTTTTGAAAGCCAGACCATATAATTAGTGTAGATCTAAATTCTTAGACATATTACACTATCAAGCAACACAAATATCTTTACAATAAAAAAATTTCAAACACAAACTAGATGTTGTCATATAAGAAAATATCTGTTAAAAGAACCCCAACAGAGATGACCAATATGATGCTTAAAAGTTTGACATATGGAGTCTCCAATCTATTAAAACGAACAAATATTTGTAAGATGCTGGAAAGCATAAGCGGGTAAAAATCATACAATAGAAAGAAGATATTGTATATAAGAATACCATCTGATTATGGGAATAAAATGGACCTTTGCAACATACATTGACATATAACTATCATAATATATTATAAAGTCATCCAGGATGGAATTCTAACTACTAATGGGAACTGCTAACAGCAATACACAAGAAAAAATAATTTAAGATCAAAAAAATTAAACAACAAAAAATTAGGGTTATGATTTTTAAAAAAAATTGGGGGTTAGTTAGGGTTTTACCAGAGGTCCAGAGAAGATGAAGAAGCTGAAGTCTGAAGAGCCAAGAGGGAGATTGGGAGAGGCTAGAGCCGAGATCGAGAGCAGAAGGAGCTGCGTTGCTGCAGCCTGGCGGTCGGGCTGGAAAAGGGAAGCACCAGCTGGCCCGCTGCTGCCCTACAGCCGAGATTCTGGAAGTTGGGACGATGGGACTCGATCACTCAGGGTCGGGATGTTGCCGTGTTGGAGAACACTGAAGAGAGAAGAGGGAGTCTGGAAAGAGAGGAAGAGAGATGGAATCTTGGATTGGAGAGGTCGGGCCCTAGTTGCTCACTTCAAAATTTTGTTTTGAACATACAGTTGCTATTTGCTAACTTGAACATCCGGTCGATTTTTTTTGTACAGTTGTACTGAATTGACTTCATTGCACTGGACTGACCACTTTACATTAAAAAAAAAATTATTAGCTTTTTTTTTTTTTTTTGCACTGGGCTGTAGCCCAGTGCATCTATAGTGTGCCTCCGCCCCTGTATGGAGTTATTATTGTAATTACCCACTTAATTGAGATTAACTCTGGTTATCCGTCCACGTTGGTATAAGTGGACAATTATGTCTTCTAGGGGGTTGATTCCCCTACGTAATATGAGTGTTTTGCACGTGCATATACTAGACATAAGTAAAGTTTGAGAGCAACAATAGCATCAAGAGTGACCAAGTGTTGTCTAGTGCATTGTATGAAGTCCAAGAGGTGACAAGGAGCGTCTCATAAGTTCTTCCCAAATTTTTAGTTCTTTGGAGCAGATCGACAAGAAGGAACAAATTTTACTTTGAACAACGATGATCTTCATCATCCTGATAATGATTTTCTTCTGTTGTCTTTACTGCTTCAAAGTTCTACTCTTCTAGCAACTTCGCTGCAGGTTGAGAGCTTTGCTTTGTTCTGTTAGCAATTTTATTGCTTGCTCTACCGCGGACAAATGGTTGCTTGTGCTTCTGCTAGATCTAGTAAGTTTACTTGCTGTCATTGCCATTGGTGCGAATATTTTTCAATCTTCCAGACTTTATTTATGAATTTTCGTGTATTCAACATCACATATTACATCAAGGAAGAAGAGATGTATTGAAGAGACTCACCAAAAAGTTAAGACTCCCAACTCCATGATAAGTACACGACGACACGGACACGGACACGGACATGTTAGAAATCTCTAGTCCTCATATAAGTAGTTTACTTATTTTCGTACAAATCATCACATTATTTTATACTAAAATAGCTTTTTGTTAAGAAAAAGAATGGAAACTCCGTTCAACTACACTTTGCAAAGGATTCTTGTACTTTACGTAATATTGAATTTGCCAAGTCTGTTCCCTTCCCTATGGCTTCTCCCAATTTATTCGGCAGAACAAGTTTTAATTAATGCTTCGAGTCCCCATCCATCTCTTTCTGATATATGCAGAGCGGACAATCACCCGATAAAATAATAAATGCACCAGACCCAAACTATTTTCATTATCAATAACCCACAAATGCTGGCAACGTCAAACTCCATCTACATAACGGATGCAAACACAGAACACCCTCCAAAATTTGCTTCTCCACTTCTTCCTCTCTTTATAAATAATATGCATTATAGTCGTTCATACATATTACATACTTGAGAACCAATGAGTTCTATGTGCAAATCATCATCCTCAGTGGGATGCGAGGAACAATTCCGGTTGAGAGCCACATATGACAACCTGTACCGGCGTCCGGAATCCGATGCGGAGTTCGTGAAGTCGGTGATCGGGAGAAAAGAAGGCTCCGCTAACACGAGGAGCTCTCCGTCGACTGACGTGGTGGCGGATAGTTATTCGTGTCGCCGCACGTTTTTAAGAAGCTATACTTTCTCAAAGAAGGAGAGTTTCTCCGAGAGGACTATGAAGAGGATGGGGAAGTTCAAGGAGAGGCCATCCTTCTTCGCCATTGTGAGAAGAAAAGTGGCTTATGGTGGGAAGAAGAATAGGAGGAAGAGGCGGAATAAGAAGGTTTGTTCCGTGCATGTCAAGGAGGAATTGAGGCGAGTGTTCTATGTCGTGTTCGGGTCCGTCGTCCGCCACCTGCTATCATGCACTGCCGTCGTTGATGTGGTCGACCAGCCACAACATAGGCCGGACGTTGATGTTGATGGTTAGAGCCATGCTTACTACTGTTTTCCCTCTTCCGTGTTCTAATGTTTTTTGTGAGATGGTTCTTTAGGTTGGAAAAAAAAAATGTACATACAGAGTTCTCTATGTTTTGTGCCGAGTCCTACGAGTTTGTTTATCAATTTCTCCAAGAGCTCGGACTTTTAGAAATGGATCAAACATTACATATTAAATTTAAACAGATATTGCGCATGAAAAAGTAAGTTAAAGCATTTAATTGTTGGAAGTATAGTTTGAACTCGAGTCCTTTTTCTATGATATAATGTTAATTTAACTGAAGTTGACAAGATCTCGAAAACATTATTAACTAACATAGTATTGAAGCAGCCGGATCAATATTTTTGGCACACATAGGTACATTTTGTAATTACCCTGACAAATTTCCGATCATCCCCATTATTTCGAAATTTATTAATTCAAATATTTAATTCCCTTAATTTAATAATAAGTAACCTTAAATATATCTTTATTTAAAAATCAAAATCAAACCTTTTAATTAAGTAAATAAAAAAAACCTTTATTCATTATTGCAAAATCAAGAACTTCTGTGGAAATTATTATTTGCAAAAACATTTGTCTGATTGCAAATCCCACTTTTGTGAGTCCTAAAACATAGTACCGCCGCCCGTCAGCGTCAAGCTCGAGCCGACCTTCGTCATGCTTGAGCAAACCTCGACAAGCCCCCCTCCCCACCACCCTCAGCAAGCTTCCCGACTTGTCCGTAGGCTACACGTCCTTGTCGACCGATTCCACGCCGCCGCACTCCACCGGACTGATCCAGAACAGAGCATAGAGCCCTGTTTTGGTAATCCAGAGTGATCAAAAAGCCAATTTCCCCTGTCGATTTCTCCCTCCTCAGTTGATCGAATCTTGATTCGCAATCGAAACTTGTATGTTGTACTCTATCCCTTTAAAATTTAGTGTCATTTTGAGATTGTTTGATAATCAAAATTGATCTCCGATATGACTAGATGAACTTTATTTCTGTTCAAACCGTGGGGAGCGGACTTTGTCAAGTCAGATATTTTCTACTCCAACTCCGATCATTGATCCGTCTTCACTTCATCTGTTAACTCACTCTAACTCTCTTTTAAGTTCCATTATATAATTCAGTCGTTTGCTAGATCAATTTTGAGCATAAAGTTGGGTACTCAAAATTATTTTTTATGTGTCTGAAACTCTTAGATCGGGGTCTGTTTCGTTGATCCGATCAATTCCGTTGCAAACCATTTCTACCGGAAGGAGATAAATGACGTTCCGGACGTGCGAGAATTTACGGATCATAATTTCCTCGGTCGAACATCTAGTATTGATGACTGTTTGCGTTTTTTGTTTACTTTTCATGTGTTCATCGGATAATGATGAAATTTGTGTTGTCATATATGCAATGTCATTTTACTCATACGGTTTTAGTTTTGTCCTATTATGAGATCATCGACCATATCGCCATTTTGCAAACCCACAATCCTTCATAGGCTGGCACATTTGGAATCCACCCATCGAATTTCACTTTTGACAGATCCGTTGAGTTTGTGTAATCATTTCAAGTCGGTTTGTATTTTTATTTTCTTACTTAGATATCGTTCTAAAAAATATTTTTGGTACCATAGTTTAGTGGTAACGATATTTTCAGTCATTTCTTGTGATCCGGAGCTCGAATTCCACTTTGACAAGACCCGATGAGCTTGTATTCAAACTTTAGATCTTTTGTTAAATTTTGCTTCTAGATTTGGAGTCATTTCTTACTAAATTACTTTTGGTCCTCTTGTGAGTCGCCCGCATGCAAACCAGATTTCACCTCCTCCAGCAATTTTTCATAGATGATATCAGATGCTCTATTATAATTTCTAACATTATTTCAGACATGTGGGTATACTTGGTTATGGATTTTGAGCATATAAGCTCAGTTTGATATTTCATCCTTTCGTGTCTGACACGTTAGTGTCCGACATGTCGACGCTTCACCAAACACGAGATATGCAATTCACACTTATTGTTTAGTGCTACACTATAAATGATGTCATACTTGTTCTTTTATACTGGTTGGTGACACTATGACATATACGTGAGGAGAGTATCCTACTTGATTCAGATTGATGAACTTATCGTGAACTTGTTTCTTTATTTTTATTCATGACCTATGTATTGTAAGATAGTTAGGTGAGGGAATAATTTAGTAGACACATGGTCATTCACAGAATCATATTTGTCTGGTATTTTCAAGAAGGATTTTCATCATATACTACACATATCGATGTGCCAGATTAACCCTAGTTATCTACATACCTAATTAAAATCACACAAGTTACATGTTGATGTTGTTATTAGTTTACAGTTATTCTTCTATATGCTAATAGTCTTTCTTAATCATGTACCTTAGTTTAAACCATGATTTAGAGTTCATATTTATTATTGTATTATTAACTGCCATATTCTGTTTTATTTTTGTATTTCGTTATTAAAGGATTTGTACTGTATTGTGTAACTTTAAAGTTTTTGTTATACTTTGCTTAAATCCTGGTTGAATAAGGTTGATATATTTAGGTGAGGAAGACATGTACCCTACTTAATATGGTTATCTTGAGGATGAGGTTGAGATTCCTGCTATAGATACTGGAGTAGTTGGTGATGATTTTCTGGGTGATGCATAATTCTAGCATCAATATCTAGTAGTTGTTAGCCGTAGGGCATAATATTATTATTTTAGTATTTAAATTGAGAGGGTTTGTTCCTAGATACTCCTTAATATGTACTTATATTTTTGGTTCTCTTGATGATTTAGACTGCATCTAGTAATTGAGATACTTTCTATTGATGGATATATATGATGTAGCACTAGCTTGGGTTGTTATTCATGTTTTTTTTTATCTACCAGTCATTGCTTTTATCTGTGAACTAAGTTAGATAATATTCTTTATGATGTGATACATTTTTGAATGATGATTGACTTTGATGGATAAAGTACATATTGAGGTATATATATTGTACTACTTTCGAGGTCGCAATGTAAGTTGGATGTACTTGTCACGACCCGCGTCCTGATGAACTGGCATGAGTACATCGGTACGTCCAGCCTACGTCTTAGTGTCGGTGGTAGAACATTATTTAGACCTTAATAATCAATACAAGTTCAACCAATATCAATATGTACTCAATCACAGCATGCTAAAGATAGATATGAATAAGGAAAAATAAATCCAATACAATATCACAAAATCATCTGAAGTCACAAGTCTATTATTCAAAATGCTAAGATAAGCCATGTAATATTCCAGAGACAAATCCGGTTAATAACTAAAGGAAATAAAACTAGTAAAAGTACTAAAATAGAGAAATGCTAATCTAGATCTCTCTAGAGGTCACCTCATGATCCAAGGTCAAAGAACGGTCTCAACTATATCATCGTCCAGAAATCCAAGAGTGTGTGGCACAATATCTCCTAATATTTTCAACGTACCTAGTCAGGATTGGAGCAAAGTACAATTACAACTATTTAAGTACACAATACATGTATAAATCTATCATGATAGAAACTGTACAATAAAGAAAACTAGACTAGCAGGTAATGACATCATATAATGGAAACAAGTAGAAACATGAAACTGACAACATAAAAACTAGCAACATGTAAACAAGTAAAACTAGAACATGAAGATCAAGATATGACAAGAATAGTAATACCGTCTGACCTAGAATATACAAAATTCTACATGTGGGGGCTAGGCTAATACGGCACATCGTACATGAAGTGTACGACTGCTAGCAATCAAATCGAATATGGAAAATGGATTTGTCCATATGTCTACTAATGTATTCTCTTGCCCAACTCTCTCTAATAAAAATCACGAAAATAAATAATCATGAATCACGAAAAATGAATAGTCACGACTCATGAAGAACATGTAATCACTAAACACAAAAAATGGATATCATGAATCATGATACGGATAAACACATGTCATGAATATGGATAATCACGTATCACGACACGGATGCACACGAAATAATGACACGATAAACACGCATCACAATCCGAATACTCATGTATCAGTATTCGAATAATCACTTCTCATGACACGTATATAACTCAATCATGAAACAAGAAATCGTTCATGTGCACAAATTATAGTGTCAAACAACTAACAAGAATGAATGAAACATACATAATAACATTTATAATTTAAAGGTAAATCCAAAGTGTAATGTACTTGCGATATTTTAGTTGGAGTCAACTTGCGCGACACGAATGTGTCGGCAATAAAATAGGTTCAACTGCTCATAACCATAGATGATTCCAAAAGACATAACATATAGTTCCATTGAGTCCAGAACAGTCCCCGCGTTCAATATAAAGAAGTTTAGAATCGGAGTTCAGCACAAATTTTGAGATATAGATATCGTGATCCATAACGGCCCACAAAGAGGCAGAAAAATATACCAATTAGATAAAACTAAAATGATACAACTAAGATAGGAAAGAGTTTGTTTGTTTCAGTTGCCTACTTCTTCCTCTTGTTAATAATTAAGTCTTATTGTTATAAGTCGAATATATATATATATATATATATATATAATAAATCTACTACGAATATTTTATGTCTACTATTTATATAAGCTTATAAGCTCAAAAATATAAATAAACTATTTTCTTGGCCCAAGGTTTTTTGTTTGTTTAAACCATTTATTTTAAAAACTCACTTAGAAAGTATAATTAATAAGCCAATATCAATTCTTTCCCAAATTCAACTTCACTAGAAATATCTACACTAAATCTAAATCCCAATTTATCCTGAAATGTACACAGCCTATACTAGTATATATTTAAGTCCATTCTTAAACTTATTTTAATTCATTTGTGAAGGATTGGTCCATTTAATTAATAAAATTTTAAAATATGAAAGCCGAGAAACTAATTTCATTTATTTGAATTATGTGAAGCTCAGTTTTCTATAAACAAAGAATTCTAATTTAATAGATTTATTTTGTTTCTCTTACTTAAAGACAGCCAAAAATAGTAATTTATCAATAGTTAGTTTATAACTTACTCTTCTTCAATTGGAAGAGAGAGAATACATTTAGGAAAAGAAAGAAAGCTGGATGAAAGAAAGAACAAGAATCGAGGGGAGGAAAGAAGAAAGGGCTCACCGTGTCTGGAGAAGAGGTCGAGATCAGGTTGGTCGGCCACCATATCCGAGCTTGGTGCCATAATCGGGGTTAGAGGATACGTCAAGGCTCTTGACTCTGTCAGAACTGAAAGCTCGCAGACACAGGAGTGCATCCAAGAAGAATAACGGTGAGGCAGTGGCTGCTTGTTGGGAGCGGTAGGGCGGCTCGAACGGAGGGGTTGGACGACTTGAGGCGGAGGCAAAGATTTGGTGCAGCGTCGTCTTCAAATTTGGCCGACACTCAAAAGGGATCAGAGACAGCCGGAGCTGGGGAAAGGATAGGGTAGGGTTAGGGTTAGGGTTTTGTTTGATTTTAGTTTCTGTTATGTCCGAGATTCGGACACGAAGGAGATTGGTTTCTGTTTTGGACTGGAATTGTGTCTGGTGTGTTAGACACGGGGAGAGGGGATGTACTAATATGGTTGTATTAGAAATAAAAGAAATGGATAGGACACGGACACCCAAGGTCGAAACCGAGGTTGACACGGCTGATACTGATTGGACACTGACACCACAAGGATACTGAATGGGGTGTTTGTGTTGATGATAAAGGATATTGGAATTATAGTGGTGGTGGCTAAATATTTGATTTGGAAAATTTGGGTTTGGAATTGTTGAGGAAAAGCGATAACATGAACCAGTTCCGAAATATGGAGACGGACATGGCCAGCTATCCCGTACAATCTACTATACATCGTATGATGATCACGACTATAGTAAGACAAGGGGGTGCATGCTACAATCAAGTCTCCTATGGTTAAGAACTTCTATATCTCAATCATTCAAACAAGAAATAGTAAACATAGAGCATATATGATAAAGCAATAAGGCGTGCCAAAAACTTTCTCAAAATATTATGGAGACCAGCGGTGCAAAATAAGAATCAAAAGTACATGATAGTGATCATCTATAGTCTGATTTAATACAATCATATAAGGAATCTAATGCCCAGACGTGCTGGCTAACATGTGTCGTTGGCTAAACACCCAAAAAAGAAGTAAATGCACAATGACGAGCAGGGAAGAAGAAAATCCACTCGTTATTCTCTACGACCATGTTCCTGGTACGCGCCATGAGTTGGGAGATAGTATACTGGATTGTCACTACCACATTTCCAGATGAGGACATTTGTGTAAATTCACTATTTTGAATAATTATGAATTTAATTAATCTGTTGAGTTTGATAAACTATTTTTATATTGTTAGTGATATTTGGTTTTAGGTAAAACCCTAGAGTGCATTAGGACAAACCCTAATGACTAAACCCTAATTTGAAAACCCAGTTCTAGAGAAACCCTAGAATTCAAATTTTAGGTTTGGACCTCAAACCTTAGACTGACTAAACCTGAGTTAATTAGGTTCTACATGACCTAACCTGGGGGGGGGGGTTTAACCTAAAACTATGCATTAGAAACCCTAACTGGTTTTAATATAAAAGGGAGTCTCTCTCAAAGCCATTCTTCATGTAGAAAGAAGAAACCCTAGCCTCCATCAAGAAAACCATCTTTCCCCCACCACAAATTCGGAATTAAAACCCTAGGATTCTATCTTCCTCCTCCAAAGCAAGAGAAGCAAGAAACTTGGGTCAAGGAACCTTGGGGAAGAAGAACTTCCATTGGAGAAACCATCTCTATAGGTAAAACTCTATTTTTATTCCATTATATTCTGTTCTTTATTATTGTTGGCCATTAGGAGCCCACCAAATTGGTTTGGATTTCGATTTTAGGGTTTCTACCTGGAGATTTAGGAGAAACTAGGGTTTTGGTGTTCCAACGAGGGTTTTCCCCAAATTTGTGGACCCTAGATCATAAGGGTTTGTATGTAGGCTGATCATATCACATACGTATAGATTTAATCTCGATTTTAGGGTTCTGATTTGGGGTATTCAAGAGCTTAGTGTAGAATCTGATTTTTCAGCCCTAGGTGTTCGATGAAATGCCTCACAGGGATTTACCTATCTATGTATCCTAATTTTTTATTGTTTGATATATAAAACTATATACATGTTGTAATTACTGGAGTTGTCAGTTATGTGTTGGATTTTTTCCTGTACAGTTGATGATTTGAGATGTGCATGCAGTCGGGTGTATTGGGGCTGATCTGTGCAGTGTAGTGGAAAAAAAATTGTGCAGTCGTGTTGAGTTTCAGTGTAGGATCTGTGTTGTGTGTCTCAGTGTCTGAGAACTGTGTGTGTGAGTTCCTGATTTCAGGGTGTCTGAGAAATTCCTTAGGTATCAGTGAGTGCAACCTGGGTGTCTATGTGCAGAACAGTGTGTGTAGGTGTGTAGATGTGTAGGTCTGTGTATCAGTGAGTACCTGCCTGTGTGTTAGTTCCTGTGTGTGTGTTAACTGTGAGTGTATCTAGTGATCCTAGGTGACAGTGTGCCTGTATGTGGTGTGTGTGAGTAAACAGTAGGTGTGTCAGTTAGGAAATTAGAACCTATGTATCCCAACATGTCTAGGCATTGGGAGTGCCTATGGGTAGCAGTATGTGTGAGTTTACCTGTGTGTGATAGTGTGGTGTAGGAAGAGTTCTATGTAGAGTCGGGTTTTGGGAGTGTTAGGGCTTTGAATTAATGAGTAGCAGTGTAATCACAGTATGTGTATTCAGTGAGTTTTTCTGTGTGTGTGCAATGTGTATCAGTGCAAATACCTGTATGTTTCAGTGAGCAGTATGGGGGTTTCTATGGCTGTGTTGTGCCACAAATTTGAGTGTGTGTGGGTGCATCCCTGTGTCCATGTATCAGTGAGCCTGAGATGTGCAAACATGTGTATATGTGACAGTGTGTGTGTAGAGTGTGTAAAACTGTATATCATAGAACCCTGAGTTCAGTGTATTAGATACCAGTGTGAGCAGTGTGAGATGACTGTGAAATACCTGCTGTGTGTACTAGTGTGTGTGTCTCATAAATTCCAGGTTCAGTAGGCATCTGTGTATGTGCCAGTGTGGGGAAACCTGTGTCTACCTATGTGAACCAGTGTGTATTTTTGTGTATCAGTAGGTAGTAGTGTGTGTGTGTGAGTGAGTGAATTCTGTGAGAAAAGGGAGAGCAGTGAGTTGTGCAGTTTCTATTGTAGCAGTAGCTAGTGTAATCAGTGTGAGCAGTAAGGAACCAGTGTGCCTGTGTGAGTGTGATACTGTGAATGAGTTCAGTGAGGTAATACCTGTGTATAGGTCTAGTGTCAGTAATCTGTCTGTGTGCAGTATGCATCACAGGGGTTGAGTGTCAGGAACATGGAGTTTAGTGAAGTATCATATGGGTGTCCAGGCACCTGTGGAATTTGGTAAGGTATATGTTAAGGGTTGTATTAAGATACAAACTGGAATTTATATATGTAGGAGTTATTATATACAAATAACTTATAGTATATAATAGTAGCTAGTATTATACTAGATACCTTAGAATGGTATAGAATTTGACTAGTGAACCTAGTTAACCTAGTCTAGACTTAGCTATGACCTAGAAACCCTATTTTGATTAAATTAAACATGTTATTTCCTCAAATCAATACCTGACATTAATTTTTCATAAATAGGTCATTGTGATTCCACTTTGTACCTCGATCCTTACACTTTGCTCAGGACCACAGGCGAGTACATTCTCTGACAGTTTTCATTGTTGATTATTTCTATAATGCAGTTGTATTACATACTTGATTTCGACACTATGGATACACGGGTTAGCACCCTAGATCCCCATCATGAGGAGTCGTGATTGGAATCCATCGTGCTAGCTGGGGGATGGGGAACTATTAGTAGATTATGTGATCATATCCAACCCTCTACATGCATCATAGCTTACCCCACTTCTCACGTCGGGTACGGCCTGACCTTGTACATGCATCATAGCTGTTATATATGATTAGCCTGACCACTACATGCATCATAGCTAACCATATGGTTAGCCTGACCTACAAGAATCATAGCTAATCATATATAACCAGCCTGATCAAGTCCCAAGCCGATCACATAATAAACTGATAATTCAAACACTTAGCTAGATGTCTATTTATTCAGATCCACTTGTTCTAGCATTCACTGTCTAGTGTTCATTGCTAGATGCTCTATTGCCTATTTCCATTTTCTCCAGTACTTTACATTTCCAGCATTTATTTCCATCTTGTATTTCTTACACTGTTTATAGTCTTTGTCAATTTAATGAAACTGCTGTTAGTGCTTGTGCTTCGCTCCAATCCTGACTGGATAACATTTTTCAGAGGACCTGGAGGATCTTTGCCCCACTCATTATGGCCCAGGATTAGAGGGAGATTTCACTCCAGAAACCCCAGAGGAGTTGCCCATCCTAGAGGAGACCTTACCTGCCAATACTTAGATTATTTTTCTGCATTTATTGTTCTAGACTGAGACTGAGTTGTATTTATTATTTTGTGACTTTGTGAGGTCATCTAGACCCAAGTTTGAGTTGGACTTATTATGGTTGGTTTATATTAGAACTTTTTTCATTCCCATCGTGCCATTATTTCTATTAGCTGGTGATTGAGTATATCATAGAACTGTGGATTATTTATCATTGTCCTCCGTGCGGAGTTGAGACTATTGACAGGATATATATTATATGTTGAGACCTAAACAGCGTTCTACCGCCGATGCTGTGGCGTAGGCTGGACGTACCCACGACCCATGCCCAAATTCTGGGTGCGGGTCGTGACAGGATCCTCGGGTGCTGGTTCGAGACCTGTCCATGCAAAACCAGTAGGGTTAGACCCCAAATAGTAACTAAAACAAAGGAAGCAAGAAATGGAGAAACAAAAACCCAATAACATAATTATATAATAATACATAGGTTCAGTATCGTAACTTAGGTCCATGGCATATCCTATCGCAAAGGCCCAACCCTACAACCAAATAAGGACAAGGGTTGAACCATCACACTATGATAGTCCATTTTCCTAGGCTAATAACCGAATAATACAATCATAACCAAGTTTATTTTCTTATATCGGCCAATCACTTGTACGACTTGCTATTTTATGGAGTCTGAGGTTATCTTATAAATAATGCATAATAGGTATCCTCAGATCACGTGAGTGCTGAACATGAGCTAACCGAGCCAAAAGATGAATAAAACAGATATTATACTAGAAGCACCAGTTCTCCGTAGGGCCACTGTGCTAAAAATACGGTATTAGCGGTTTCAATGTTCCTATAGTGAAACAGGGGCTCGGCATAATAATAGTTCAGATACTGCACTCCACTAAGGCAGATTATATACAATATCTGTGGTGGCCAGTCCACAACGCACTTAGAATGAATCTCTGTAGGAAGGTTCGTTGGCATGATCTCGGGATACCGTTCCCTCCAAATTTTATTACCATTTTTAGTTATCTAATTAACCCTATATTATGTTCAAAATCTCAAGGCGTGGTCACATGAGAATTTCCATTAAGATATCATACAAAGTATGGGCACGCTAGATACGAATCCATGGAAGTTCAATCTGGATTCATCCGAGCCTGTATGCAATATTCAGTTAATCAATATCCTAGCCACGCTTTGGTAGTTGACTCTCATATCATGCCCATATTGGGGAAATAATATATATATTTTTAATATCACGCATTCAAGAATCTGGAGGCATTCTTGATGCACAATCCAAATATAAATTACTTAACACGTGACACGGTATGTCGCACCTCGGCGCATATCCGATCATATACACTTTCAGGCAATAATTTGTATTAGCACGGATACAGTATTTGAGTCCAATTACCAATTATACATTGGGTCACATGAATCAAGATCATATTATAACACGAATGCTTATGTCATGCACATAGCCGGCTAGTCACTATCCACTTAGTCTGGTTCATACTGAAATCTCAGTTCAACTATGCCATGTTCATAGCCAATCTTAGCTCATGGTCATTTCTGGCACGAGTTCTGGTCACTAAATCCATTCTTCTTTTGAATCATAATACTAGAATTAACCCAAATATAAATCATAAAAGAATAAGAAAATATTCAATTAAACAATCAAGCCCGCATGGCTCTCTAGGCCACATATGAATTCTCGGCCGCATATGTATCTAGGCCACATATGAAGTCTCGACCACATATAAAGTCTGGGTCACATGACCTACTTGGCCGCATATGAAGTTAGGACCGCATGAACCACTTTGCCACATATGAAGTCTGGACTGCATATTCAAGGTTAAAGTCTGCCCCTTGGGACAAGTGTTGAAGTGACGACCAAAAAATAAAATGTCAGTAAAGTGACATAAATTGATTGATGTGACAATTCAATAAATTGTGTCAGAGAGAAAGGACAACTCATAAAAATATGTGCCAACGGTTCAGAGTCATGCGAAGGTGGCCGCATGCTCTGCTTCTTGCATAAGTCACTCGGCCGCATGCTCCTTGGACTTAGAGAATTTTTTATTCGTTCAGCAAGTGAACACATAAAAAATTCAAAGATTTGCTCTAGAACAGTTGTATGATGACAGTCATGCATCCAACCAGATGGACGCATGCTGGTCAGTATGCGGCAAAGATCTCAGGCCGTATTGCACTTATGCCGCATAACACTCTCCAAGCCGCTTAACTCGCTAGCCGCATGAAAACTTCGTCTTCTCCAACAGCAGGTTCGGTCATGGCAAAAAAGCTCCAATAACCCGTAAATTATTTTCTTCATAAATTTTTTATTTTAACTCTGAATCAAGTGAAACAAAAGCCAAAATGCTCGAAATAAAGTGCTCCATCAACCACAAAAATTAATTTTTCTAAAATACCATGTTTTAGTAGATCAAAATAATAAAAAATACATGGAACCTATGAAAAGCCTAAAATTTAATTTTAGATCTACTCATATCTAGCCATCAAAACAAAAAACTCAAAGTATTAAAAGTGGTTAGAAAATATAACAAACATAATAAACCAAAAATATAGAGGGTTTCTCTATTTTTCATGCAATGTGTACTTGCCTATGAAAAAGGGGAGAGAAAACTAAAGAGAGACGAAGAAATAAAGAAAAGAGAGAGAGAGAGAGAGAGAGAGAGAGAGAGAGAGAGAGAATATTGGGTTATATATTGTAGATAAGAGAGTTGAACCAAGGGTTCTCATGTCTTGAACTAACCCACAAAATAAACCATGAACCAGGTTAAACTAAAGAATGGGTCTAATCTTCATGCACATGCAACCATGCTAAAATAAAATATGTTCCAAATAGGTATATCGGGAACGAGGAGTGACATCTCTATCCACTTTAGAAAAATTTTATCCTCAGAATTCAAATCCAAGCAATAGATAAAGAAGTCAGGACAAGCATGATACAAATTTACTAGCAACTCCACATGCAAGCAATATCATCACTACACATAGGTGATCAACTGATCACAGAAACTTAGATATGAAGGTGTAAGAAAGAATATACCTTTTTAATCGAATATGTGTGGGTACCAAGACCGAATATCATCCTCGTGCTCCCACAACGATTCTCCAAGAGTATGATGTCCCCAGGAAACTCGGACAAGAGAAATAGTCTAGTTTTTGAGTACCTTCTCTCTTCGATCCAGAATAGATACGGGTTGCTCCTCGTAAGATAAGTCAGTACCAATGACTAATTCAGAATGGTCGAGGATATGACTCAGATCCGAAAAATACATACGCAACTGAGATACATGAAATACATTGTGCACCTCACATAGCGAAGGTGGAAGTGTAAGACGATATGCCATATTTCCTACCTGATCTAGAATGTCGAATGTCCTAATGTATCCTGGACTAAGCTTTCCGCAAACACCGAATCTAATAACTCCACAGGTAGGCAAAATTCGTAAAATATATGGTCGCCGACACGAAACTCTAAAATCCTATGATGTTGATTTTCCCAGTAATGACGTCGGTCTTGCGTAACCCGAAGTCGCTCTCTGATCTATTGGAAAACTTTTACTGTCTGTGTGATCATTTCGGAAACTAATATCTTTCGCTCACCAATGTCGTCCCAAGCCAACGGTGATCTATACTTCCTGCCGTACAGTGCCTCGAAAGGTGCCATCTAAATACTGGCCTGATAACTATTGTTATACGAAAATTCCACCAAGTAAAGGTGATTCTTCCAAGATCCACCAAGGTCTATGGTATAGGCTTATAGAATATCCTCCAAGGTCTTGATGGTCCTCTCTGATTGTCCTTCTGTCTGGGGGTGGTAAGTTGTACTGAATCTTAATATGGTACCCAATCTCTCGTGTAAGCTCCTCCAAAAATGAGCAGTGAACCTTGTATCTCGGTTTGATACTATGCTTACTAGCACTCCATGCGATGTCACAATCGGTCACATATACAAATCCGCCAACTGGTTTATAGACTGTCCCACTCTAAAGGGGAGAAATATGTCACTTTCGTGAGCTGATCCACTATCACCCAAACTGTATCTCGACCAGTCGGTGATTTAGGTAAACCGGTCACAAAGTCCATCATGATATGTTCCCACTTCCACTCTGGAATAGGGAGCGGCTGTAATAATCCTGTCGATCTCTATTGTTCTGCCTTCACTTGTTGACATATCAGACATCGCGTACGAAGCGTGCTATTTCTTTCTTCATTTTGTTCCACCAAAAGTGTTGCTTGATGTCTTAGTACATCTTCGTGCCTCTCGGATGAATGGAATACTGGGAACTGTGTCCTTCAGTCATAACTTTTTGCCGAATATCCCCACTTGGTACACATAGATGATCCCAAAACCTTAGCGTTCCATCTGCATATATTATTAACTCTTTTCGAAGATCTGACTCATATTCTTCTTGTAGCTTTTGAATCTTCGGGTCCTTTGTCTGAGCTAGTTTGATTCTATCTACCAAAGTTGACTAAATCTGTAGACTGGCCTGAACTCCTATACTCTGTGTAAGTACTATCTTGATACCCATCTCACATAAGTCTTCTAGAATGTGCCTCTGTGTAGTCAACATAAATTTGCCACCTCTTCTACTAAGTGCATCAGCTACTACATTAGCCTTGACTGGATGGTACTGAAGTTTTATGTCATAGTCTTTCAATAACTCTAGCCACCTTCTTTTTCTCATGTTCAGGTCCTTCTGCATGAACACATAGTTCAAACTCTTATGATCTGTGAATATTTCTACTCGATCGCCATATAAGTAGTGCCTCCATAACTTAAGTTCGAGCACTACTGCTGCTAACTCCAAATTGTGAGTAGGATAGTTCTTCTCGTGATCCCTGAGCTGCTTAGAAGCATACGCTATCATTCTACTTTGTTGCATCAAAATACATTCAAGTCCTTTTTTAGATGCATCACAATACACTGTGAATCCTTCGGAGCCTGTTGGAAGAGTAAGGATTGGTACAGAGATTAATTTCTTCTTCAACTCTTCAAAGGCTATCTGGCATTCCACTGACCACACAAATTTAACTTTCTCGCACGTCAACCGAGTCAAATATGCCGACATTTTAGCAAAGTCTGACACAAATCTTTTGTAGTATCCTGCCAATCCCAGGAAACTACACACTTCTTCTACAGTCTATGGAACTGGCCAATTCTCTACTGCATCTACCTTCTTGGGATCAAGTGACACTATTCCTCCAGAAATAATGTGTCCAAGAAATTATACGTGATCCAGCCAAAAATTATACTTACTAACCTTCGCATATAACTGGTGCTCCCTCAAAGTTTGCAGTACTATTATGACATGTTCTTCAAGCTCCTCCTCATTACGAGAATACACATAAATATTGTTGATGAATACTACCATAAATTGGTCCAAGTATGACATGAAGATATGGTTCATCAAATTCATGAATACTGCTAGAGCATTAGTCAGTCTGAATGACATAACTAGGAATTTGTAATGTCCATATCGTGACCTAAATGCTATCTTTGGTATATCCTGCTCCCGAACTCGCACCTGAAGATATCCTGATCGTAAATTTATCTTAGAGAAGACTCTTGCTCCGCTTAATTGATCAAACAAATCATCAATCTTAGGTATTGGATACTTGTTCTTCATGGTCACTATATTCAACTGCCTGTAATCCATATACAATCGCGTTGATCCATCCTTCATCTACACCAATACTGTTGGTGCTCCACATGGTGATCCACTGGTTCGAATAAATTTCTTCACCTTCAGTTCTTCCATGTGTCAATATAACTGATCAAGCTCTGATGGTGACATTGGATATACCTTCTGGGATACTGGTTCTGCTCTTGGCATAAACTCTATACAGAACTCTACTTCTCTAACTGGGGGTAATCCAAGAAGCTCGTTGGGAAAGATAACCATAAATTCTTCAACTATCTTGGGTATCGGATCTTCTTCCTTTGTTATTGTTATGACTTCTCCCTCATGTTGGTCTCTTGCTATTGTGCTAAGAACAAATTCTTCTAGACCGGGAATTCTAAACAACACTCTACTCTCACGACAGTCTATCGTTGCATGACTGTATCTCAATCAGTCCATTCCAAAGATAACGTCAAAGTTACCCATAGAAAAATCGATCAACTTTGCAGGTAATAAATGTAAACACCCTGACCCAAAATAGGTATTTTGTGTGTATTTTTTATTATTATATTTATTATAGATTATTTTAAATATTGAATTACTTTAGAGTATTCTCTTAGTTAATTAGAAAATAAATTTCTTAGTATATTTACTTATGTAAATATTTATTTAGAATTATTTTTTGGCTATTTTAGATTTTTGGAGATTTTTCTAGATTTTTTGGGTAATTAAAATATAGGAAACATAAATTTTTAGGACTTTCATGATTTACTATAAGACCATACTTGCATATTGTTCCTACAAAATATTTATTTTAGGTTAAAATATTTAATTATATTTTTCTGTAATCTATTTAGAATTTTAAGAAATTTATTTAGATTTTTGGAATTATTTAGAATTTATTTGGATATATATAGTCTTAATATTAGATAGATGCTAATTTAGTGTTAATAGATATTAATAAGATTATATATAAATTATTTGTATTATCTTTAATTCTATTTAAGATTATAAATTATTGACATAAACTCAAACTCTATTTTAAATTAATTTAAATCCTGAGCCTACTAGGAAAGCAACTTCATGCATATCCTATCATTATTTAAACTGATCCTAATCATATCCAAATTAGCCAATCCTAGTCGTATTCAATTAAGTAGTGTACACCATTATAAATACCTCATCCTTCATATTTTTTCTCCAAATTTCCCTCATTTTCGTCCAAAAATAGTCAAAATTTGTCATAAATTCAGCCTCATTTTCTAGTAGTTATGACGACTTAAATAGACGATATCTCCTAGCTCCGGACTCCAAATGTGCTCCAATTTTTTTTGTTAGAACCATATCAAGGTTAGTTTGTTGAATATATAAATTATTTTAATAATTTTAGAACCTATTTTTCTAGAATATTCTGAAAGTGTCAGTTGTCCGAAATCAGACGTATTTTGGTATTTTTAAGATTACGGGAGATCCCGAACTCGGAATTACGAATCGTTTAAAGTTTCGGAAAGTTGACATGATGAACTTACATAAAATTACTTTTACAGAATTTAACATGCAAGTTTAATCTACTGTAAAATTTGTGCAACATATACGTAAATAGGAAACCACCAAAAACTATCATCTATTCGTCCTTGGGGCCATAACTCTTTTCCGAATTATGATTTTATAAAACCGTCAATTTCGGCATTCATGTAGTACTAAAATCTATAGGATTTTATACATAAATCCAGGATTTGAGTCGGTTGACTTTTTGGTCAACGGATTGCCTCAATTTCGGCGTTCATGTAGTACTAAAGT
Source organism: Iris macrosiphon (assembly GCA_036927795.1). Classification (NCBI taxonomy): domain Eukaryota; kingdom Viridiplantae; phylum Streptophyta; class Magnoliopsida; order Asparagales; family Iridaceae; genus Iris; species Iris macrosiphon. The sequence continues at coordinate 66,319,849 of JAYESA010000020.1, forward strand.
TAACTTTTTTTGGACCAAAATTAGAGCTTAACAATAAAATCAGATTATAATAAGACTAAAATATTATTTTAGGTTATTTTATTCATAATTAAAATAGATTAAAATGGAGGAACCTATTCACCCACTTTTGTAACCTAACTTGTTTAATTTATGTGACGGGTAGATCGGACGACGCCTTGAGTTGGGACTTCATTCTTTTTCAGACCAGGCAAGATACATTGCCAAATTGCTTACAGTATTTTGCATGCTTAGTATATTTCTGTATATTTATTATATTTCTGTATATTTCTTGCATGTGTAGTTTTCTTTCAGTCATTACTATATATTAGACATGTTGACACACACTTGACACTTAGTATCATAGAGGACAATCAGTAGGCGTATGGGCTTTAACCACTCTGGTAAACCGTAGTAACTAGTACGCACTATGGTGGTCGTGTCCGATGGTCGCTACCCCCGAGGTATGTCGATTGATGGAGTCACGAGGGTCGCTACCCCAGAGGTATGTCGGCTGATGATGTTCTAGACGGGTGTGTGAGTTGTGAGGCTTAGATCGAGTAGCCTAACCTTGCCCATACGTCAAAAAGTTGTCCTCATTTGCATTCATATAGATTATCTTGTACAGCGTACTTATTTATTTTCAAATATTATGCATGTTTACTGTATTAAAATTGGCTTGCTTCTATGTATCTTGTTACGTCCCTCTGAGGACATGGTCCCTTTCTAGGTGTAGATGTTCATGACTATTCGCAGGAGCACGTATCAGGACTTACCACTTATCTCTTCCGAGGAGGTCTTACCTTCTGAGCATCAGTGATTATCTCTAGCGAGGGATCTCTTCGCGGATACCTTTATCTCATCACCTTATTTATATTGGAGGTTTTATACTCCTCTCTCATTCTAGTTTTGATATAGTCATTGGTAGTGGATTTGTCTCCACCCGACTATTAGTTTTGGATTATTCAGACTCATTATTCTAGTTTAGTTATTTCTTTTCTGTGACTGGTTGTGTGGATGAGATTAGTATATCTGTGACTTGTGACCATATATATTTATACCACATGTGAGTTTATATTCATATTACAGCGTACGTGTGTATTATGGTATCCATATATTGGAGTTGTCATATACATACGACTGGCATACTTACGTGTTCCTAGTCCTACGTATTTTGGGACTGGGACGTGACATATTTTTGTGGTGGCCCATGCAGGTCGAGAGCATATTGTCTCGGTTACGTTACTATACCGAGCAAGCCTGCACATAGGATTAGAATATAAGATCTCATCCACTTAATTATCACCTCCCTTGATTTTGTTTCGCATTCTCATTTGATTGCTTGCGTTGCATCTTGTTTGATCCCTTCTCAACGTCAATCTTCTCTGGTGCTTGATAGGGGTTAGGATGATGACTTGTACTAGGTATATACCCTCTAGTATTCAATAACACTATTAGTTAAATTATTGTAAGTTAGATAGTATGTCTCATAACCAAGTAACACATAGTGCTATTGCCCCATTAATAAAGTGTAATTGAATGACGCCAACTATAGGCTTGCATAAGAAGATAGTATTTATCTAGACTATAGAACTTTAGTATTTATCTAGACTATAGAACTTAGAGGCCCATACACCAATTTGGTTGACTTTAGACTTAGACGAAAAATTAGTATGGCAACTGTAGAGGCAAAACACCGATCTTCTTGGTGAACTTAGATTATTCTGTACCTTCCTCCATCATAATCAAGCGTACTTATATTTTTACTACCTCAACTTATGTTGCTATTATAGCCTAATTTTGTAAGCTTATTCTTTTATTAAGCTTGTTCATGACATATGTATTATTGGGGGCCCACACTAATATATTGTCTAAATCAGAATCGGTGCATTATGGTCTGATCAACCTTAGTACACTTGGTTCGCTCTTTGTATCACTACTTTATGTGGATTCAGATATAGTTGACTCAACTCTCTAGACGAATATACTTGCCCTCTAGACTGGTCAGAGCATATCATGTCAGGTAGATAACTGTTCTGATGTGAACATACAAATAAGAATATACCAAAATAAGATTTCAATCCACAACTGCCTTGGCAACTCCCTCTTGAATTCTCTAATCCCTTTTGATTCCGTACTTGTATCCTATCAACTCCTCCTTGAATTCTTTATTATTGTTTTCCATCTTCCCCTATTTCGGAAAGACGAACATTCGTGCTTAGTATAAGTTTGATACACGGATAGTACTAGATATACCCCATAGGCCAAGCACTCAAGATGACAAACAAGAGAGCGCAGGCACAGGAAGTCGTAGATACAGGTACGACCTTAGTTATATTTGTCATTTCATACTCAAGACCCCCTTTATGACACGGGATCTTAGGTGCATAGTAGACATAAAATTATATATAAGGTAGTTTAGCAGTTATGAGAATATGTTGATATCCTAACTAGATGGCATATCCACAAAGCTAATAGACACGTAATAGTACTGGTATTCTCTTCCTATCACCATCTTGTCCCCTTGGGTGGCTCATCTTCTCTTCTATATCCATTCCTTATCTCATGCTTAACCCTTCCTATCATAGTCGTATTCTTTCGTGCCATTATGAATTGTTTGAATTACTTCAACCTCACCCTTATTTTGTTAGTTAAAACATAAATGGTTAAGTAAATAATTAATAACTAAAGAATGAGTTAATAATAATAACCCTTATGTATATGCACTATAACAATATATGTATTCTTTTCTTAAATTAACCCTTAAGTAGCATCATTTAGTCCAATAGGAATTTGTTAGATTGTTGAATTAGTTCATACTTCCAATAGTTTATAAAGATTAGTCAAGACCTAAACTGTTGCCCTAAAAACCTAGACTAAGCTTAGCAAAAAGAGTTGAAGGCACTTGTTGCGAACTGACAACTATGACAATTCGCTGGCGAAGTAGCGACAGCTGCAACTAGACCGTTATAGTAGAGTAGTCGAAGTATTTGCAGACATACTGGTCAGGTGACATGGCAGTATTAGACTACGATACTTGACGGTTACAGAAAAAAAATCATAGTTATGAGATTCCAGACGGGTATCCCAAGATACTCGACCCAATAAATAAATTTGCCTTACAACCTAGACAATAGCTTCAAGAGACTTTGACTACTAGTAGAATTCTTGTAAGTTGGGTAGTGTAGATGAGTTAGAAATAGAATAGTGTATGGACAATAAATGAGAAATATTAGAATGACAGATCATGACTTTGAGGAAGCACTGCTAGATAGCAATGTAGTGTAATAGTTATAGTGATTTATTACGAATATTGGTTAGTATTAATTTTGAGGACAAAATTCTTTTAAGTTGGGTAGATTGTAAACCCCCACACCCAAAATAGGTATTTTGTGTGTATTTTATATTATAATATTTATTATAGATTATTTTAAATATTGAATTACTTTAGAGTAGTCTTTTAGTTAATTAGAAAATAAATTTCTTAGTATATTTACTTATGTAAATATTTATTTAGAATTATTTTTAGGCTATTTTAGATTTTTGGAGATTTTTCTAGATTTGTTTGGGTAATTAAAACATAGGGAACATAAATTTTTAGGACTTTCATGATTTACTATAAGACCATACTTGCATATTGTTCCTACAAAATATTTATTTTAGGTTAAAATATTTAATTATATTTTTCTGCAATTTATTTAGAATTTTAAGAAATTATTTAGATTTTTGGAATTATTTAGAATTTATTTAGATATATATAGTCTTAATATTAGATAAATGCTAATTTAGTGTTAATAGATATTAATAAGATTATATATAAATTATTTGTATTATCTTTAATTCTATTTAAGACTATAAATTATTGAGATAAACTCAAACTCAAACTCTATTTTAAATTAATTTAAATCCTGAGCCTATAGGAAAGAAATTCATGCATATCCTATCATTATTTAAACTGATCATAATCATATCCAAATTAGCCAATCCTAGTCGTATTCAATTAAGTAGTGTACACCATTATAAATACCTCATCCTTCATATTTTTTTTCCCCCAAATTTCCCTCATTTTTGTCCAAAAACAGTCAAAATTCGTCATAAATTCAGCCTCATTTTCTAGTAGTTATGACGACTTAAATAGACGATATCTCCTAGCTCCGGAATCGAAACGCTCTCCAGTTTTGTTTGTTAGAACCATATCAAGGTTAGTTTTTTGAATATATAAATTATTTTAATAATTTTAGAACCTATTTTTCTAGAATATTCTAAAAGTGTCAGTTGTCCAAAATCAGACGTATTTTGGTATTTTTAAGATTACGGGAGATCCCGAACTCGGATTACGAACCGTTTGACGTTTCAGAAAGTTGACATGATGAAATTACATAAAATTATTTTTCCAGAATTTAACATGCAAGTTTAATCTACTGTAAAATTCGGGCAACATATACGTAAATAGGAAACCACCGAAAACTATCATCTATTCGCCCTTGGAGCCATAACTCTTTACCGAATTGTGATTTAAAAAACCGTCAATTCCGACGTTAATGTAGCGCTAAAATCTATAGGATTTTACACACAAATTCAGTATTTGAGTCGGTTGACTTTTTGGTCAACGGATTGTCTCGATTTGCGTGCCACGAATCACAAATCTGTAAAGTTGACTTTCTTTGGACCAAAATTAGAGCTTAACAATAAAATAAGATTATAATAAGATTAAAATATTATTTTAGATTATTTTATTCAGAATTAAAATAGATTAAAATGGAGGAACCTATTCACCCACTTTTGTAACCTAACTTGTTTAATTTATGTGACGGGTAGATCGGACGACGCCTTGAGTTGGGACTTCATTCTTTTTCAGACCAGGCAAGATACCTTGCCAAATTGCTTACAGTATTTTGCATGCTTAGTATATTTTTGTATATTTATTGCATTTCTGTATATTTTTTGCATGTGTAGTTTTCTTTCAATCATTACTATATATTAGATATGTTGACACACACTTGACACTTAGTATCATAGAGGACAATCAGTAGGCGTATGGGCTTTAACCACTCTGGTAAACCGTAGTAACTAGTACGCACTATGGTGGTCATGTCCGATGGTCGCTACCCCCGAGGTATGTCGATTGATGGAGTCACGAGGGTCGCTACCCCAGAGGTATGTCGGCTGATGATGTTCTAGACGGGTGTGTGAGTTATGAGGCTTAGATCGAGTAGCCTACCCTTGCCCATACGTCAAAAAGTTGTCCTCATTTGCATTCATATAGATTGTCTTATACAGCGTACTTATTTATTTTCAAATATTATGCATGTTTACTGTATTCAAATTGGCTTGCTTCTATGTATCGTGTTACGTCCCTCTGAGGACCTGGTCCCTTTCCAGGTGTAGATGTTCATGACTATTCGCAGGAGCACGGATCAGGACTTACCACTTATCTCTTCCGAGGAGGTCTTACCTTCTGAGCATCAGTGATTATCTCTAGCGAGGGATCTCTTCGCGGATACCTTTATCTCATCATCTTATTTATATTGGAGGTTTTATACTCCTCTCTCATTCTAGTTTTGATATAGTCGTTGGTAGTGGATTTGTCTCCACCCGACTATTAGTTTTGGATTATTCAGACTCATTATTCTAGTTTAGTTATTTCTTTTCTGTGACTGGTTGTGTGGGTGAGATTAGTATATCTGTGACTTGTGACCATATATATTTATACCACATGTGAGTTTATATTCATATTACAGCGTACGTGTGTATTATGGTATCCATATATTAGAGTTATCATATACATACGGTTGGCATGCTTACGTGTTTCTAGTCCTACATATTTTGAGACTGGGGCGTGACAATAAATGCCTACATACTATGACTGGACATGCTAGGCATACCCTACTAACTTCTACGATCCTATTGTCAGTGAGTATATTCAGCCTCTCTGGCAATGCCTCAAACTTTAATCCAATACGTGTCGGATATTGTACAGATATAAATGAGTGTGAAGTCCAGAATCAATTAAAGGTATAACATGAAAGGTTGTAACAGAAATGTTACCTGCCACTAAGTCGCTCAACGCCATAGCTGTAAACCCCCTCACCCAAAATAGATATTTTATGTGTATTTTATATTATTATATTTATTATAGATTATTTTAAATATTAAATTTTTTAGAGTATTCTCTTAGTTAATTAGAAAATAAATTTTTTTGATATATTTACTTATATAAATATTTATTTAGAATAGGCTATTTTAGATTTTTGAAGATTTTTCTAGAATTTTTGGATAATTAAAACATATGAAACGTAAATTTTTAGGACTTTCATGATTTACTATGAGACCATACTTGCATATTGTTCCTACCAAATATTTATTTTAGGTTAAAATATTTAATTATATTTTTCTGTAATTTATTTAGAATTGTAAGAAATTTATTTATATTTTTGAAATTATTTAGGATTTATTTGGATATATATAATCTTAATATTAGATATATGCTAATTTAGTATTAATAGATATTAATAAGATTATATATAAATTATTTAAATTATCTTTAATTCTATTTAAGATTATAAATTATTGAGATAAACTCAAACTCTATTTTAAATTAATTCAAATCCTGAGCCTACTAGGAAAGCAACTTCATGCATATCCTATCCTTATTTAAACTGATCCTAATCATATCCAAATTAACCAATCCTAGTCGTATTCAATTAAGTAGTCTCCACCATTATAAATATCTACTAGACTTATGGAATAAACTCTTCTTTCATATTTTTCTTCCCCAAACTTCTATCTTTTTTCGTCCAAAAATAGTTAAAATTCGTCATAAATTCAGCGTCATTTTCTAGTAATTATGACGACTTAAAAAGACGATATCTCCTATCTCCGGACTCCAAACATGCTCCAGTGTTTTTGTTAGAACCATATCAAGGTTAGTTTTCTGAATATATAAATTATTTTAATAATTTATGAACCTATTTTTCCAGGAAATTCTAAAAGTGCCAGCTGTCCGAAATTAGACGCGTTTTCGTATTTTCGAGATTTCGGGAGATCCCGAATTCGGAATTATGAACCGTTTGAAGTTTTGGAAAATTAACATGATAAACTTACATAAAATAATATTTTTAGAATTTAAGATATAATTTAGTCTACTGTAAAATTTGTGCAACGTAGACGTAAATAAAAAATTATCAAAAACTGTCATTTGTGCGCCCTTGTGGCCATAACTCTTTACCGACTTGTGATTTTATGAAACCGTCTATTCCAGAATTCATGTAGCACTAAAATCTATAGGATTTTACACACAAATCTAAGATTTGAGTTGGTTGACTTTTTTGTCAATGGATTGCCTCGATTTGCGTGCCACGGATCATAAATCTATAAAATTGACTTTCTTTGGACCAAAATTAGGGTTTAATAATAAAATCAGATTATAATAAGTTTAAAATACTATTTTAGGTTATTTTATTCAGAGTTAAAATAGATTAAAATGGCGAAAACTATTTACCCACTTTTGTAACCTAACTTGTTTAATTTATGTGACGGGTAGATCGGACGATGCCTTGAGTTGGGATTTTATCCTTTTCAGACCAGGCAAGATACCTTGCCAAATTACTTATAGTACTTTTGCATGCTTATTATATTTTATATATTCATTGCATGTGTATTTTCTTTCAGTCATAATTATATACTATATATATGTTAACACACACTTGACACATAGTATCATAGAAGGAGAGGACAATCAGTAGGCGTATGGGCTATAACCACTTTGGTAAACCATAGTAACTAGCACGCACTATGGTAGTCGTGTCCGATGGTCGCTACCCTCACGGTATATCGGCTGATGGTGTCACGATGGTCGCTACCCTCGCGGTATGATGGCTAATGATATCCCTGACGTGTGTGTGAGTTGTGAGATTAGATAGAGTAGCCTACCCATGCCCATACGTTAAAAAGTTATCCTCATTATGCATTCATATAGATTTTCTTGTACAACGTACTTATATATTTTCTACGTATTATGCATGCTTATTGTATTCAAATTGGCATGCTTCTATGTATCTTGTTACGTCCCTCTGAGGACCTGGTCCCTTTCCAGGTGTAGACGATCTTGACTATTCGCAGTAGCACAGATCAGGACTTGCTACTTATCTCTTTCGATGAGGTCTTTTCTTCGAGTCTCATTGTTCATTAGATGTACTTATGTGGTTACTCTTATATTCTAGTTGGTAATGGATTTGTCTCCACCCAACTACTTATTCTTATCAAGCATTTTATACTTGATTCAGTTATATAGTTGATTGATTATTTGATTCTGTGGATGAGATCTAGTTATTCCCTGTGACTTGTGATAATATATATATATACCACATGTGAGTTAATATTTATATTATAGTGTATGTGTGTATTATGGTATCCATATATTGGAGTTGCCATATACATACGGCTGGCATGCTTACGTATTCCTATTCCTACGTATTTTGGGACTGGGGCATGGCAATAGCTTCCTCCAAAGGCAAGGTGAGTGCCTGCCATTGGCCTTGTCGACCTCCCTGTTATGTCTTCCTTAATGCCATTATTGTGGTCCTTGCTGATTCTAATGTTGTTGCTGTCTATAAAACTGGGATGCGTCAGCAACGGACGCTGAACTAAAGGCCTTACTGCTGTTGTTGTTCCTCCTTGCTGCACCGCCTTCGGGACGGGTAATACAGGAAACAGTTGTACTGGCCCTCCTGGACTCTGTAATAATGGGCATGTGGCAATATTTTGATCAGGGCTCCCACATCTCAAGCATAGTCTGTTAGTTGCCCGACAAACATCCTGGGTATGACCTCTGCCGTAATAGGTACAACCTGTCGGCTCTCTCCATCGATGTTATTGTTGCTGCTGCTGCCTCGGCTGCTGCTACCGAGTTGGTGACATTATTGTCAAGGTCACTGGCCTCCTCTATGTTACATCATGGATGTGAATGCCAGAGGATGGTATTGACGTTCACGCTATTGGTCCTCCCTTATTGCTCTGTCCATGAGGCCTCTTTCAATCTACTCTTCTTGATGCCATCCTTTGAGAAGTAATCTTAACCCTCTTGGCTGCTATAAATATCGCTTTAAAAGTCTGATAGTCATGCACCACAACCATGTGTAAGATTTCCAAGTAATTTTTTTGTTGGAACCTCATTTCTCTCTCCAACTCTGTGGCACCATGGTTGGAGCAAACCTGCTTAATCGGCAAAACTCTGTCTCGTAGCCATCTACTGTCCTTCTAGTCTGCTTGAGGTTAATAAACCTTTGCTGCAACTCACACTGAGCCATAATCCCAAAGTACTTCACCCTGAACCGGGTCCTGAAATTATCCCACAAAATAGAATGCCTCAATTCTACCACCATCGTGGCCCACCAATCCCTTGCCACATCTTGGAGTTGTAGGTGAACCAGGTCAACCTGTTCCTTGGCCAAAACTTTAGCAGCTGCTAGAATGGTCTCAATATCCTGGAGCCAATCATCTGCTATGATTGCGTCCTATGTACCATCGAAATATCTGGGGTTCAGTCTACAAAATCTAACAGATGCCTCAGAATCTGTTCTCCTGCCTTATTCTAGGGTCGTCGGCAACCCTTGGTTCAACGGGACATTATGATCCTGCTGCTGAAGTTGTTGTTGCTAGTGTTGCTATTTTTGTTGTTGCTGCACCACCATCTGGTATTGTTGGGCAGCCAATAATCCACGGATAATCTTTAGCAAGGTCGGGGTATCTAGTATTGTCGGCACTGCTGGCGGTACGAGAATACCGGTAGCCTCCTGCTCTGCCCTATTTATCATGGGCTCTACTCAAATCATTGGCTGAGGTTCTACAGATCTCGTTCCACTGGCAATTCTTTCTCTCTTGTTACTGCAGCATCGGGGGAAGGAGAAGCCCTAAAGAAAAACACAAGAAACAATCAAGTACAAGACGAGATGGAACAAGAAACCAATCAATCTGGAAAATTTGAAGCTGAGTATTGAAGATGATGAATTTAGAATTTTAAGAAGGATCATATTTGATTGAGACTCATATGACCATGATACCCTACAAGTCTGAAGAACAGACCTGCATGGGCCACCACTAAAATCTTGTCACGTCCTAGTACCGGAATACGGAGACAGACATGGCCAGCTACCCTATACAAGATACTATACGTCGTATGGCGATCACGGCTATAATAAGACAAGGGGGTACATGCTATAATCAAGTCTCCTATGTTCAAGAACTTCTATGTCTCAATTATTCAAACAAGAAATAGTAAACATAGAGTATATATGATAAAGCAATAAGGCGTCCTAAACACTTTCTCAAAATATTCTAGAGACCAATGGTACAAAATAAGAAGCTAGCAGAATATCAAAAGTACATGACAGTAATCAGCTGCAGTCGAATTTAATATAATCATGTAAGGAGTCTAATTCCCAGATGTGTCGGCTAACAGGTGCCGGTGGCTAAACGTCCAAAAAAGAAGTAAATACATAATGACGAGCAGGGAAGAAGAAAACCTACTCGTTATCCACTATGACCATATTCCTAGTACGCACCATGAGTTAAGAGATAGTATGCTGGATCCTCCGGTACTGGCTCGAGACCTGGCAATGCAAAACCAGCGGGGTTAGACCCCAAATAGAAAGTACCACAAAAGAAACACGAAATAGAGAAACAAAACCCTAGAAAATAATTATATAATAATACATTGGTTCAGTGTTGTAACTTAGGTCCATGGCATATCCTAGCACAATGGCCCATCCTTATAACTAAACAAGGACAAGGGTTGAAATATCACACTATGATAGTCCATTTTCCTAGGCTACTAACCGAATAATACAATCACAACAAAGCCCATTTTCTTATATCGGCCAATCACTTGTACAACTTGCTATTTTGTGGAGTCTGAGGTTATCTCAGAAATAATGCATAATAGGTATCCTCAGATCACTCCAGTACCTAACATGAGCTAACCAAGCCAATAGATGAATAAAACATGTATTACACGAGATGCACCAGTTCCCCATTGGGCCACTGTACTAAAAATACGGTAGTAGCGATTCCAATATTCCTATAGTAAAATAGTGGCTCAGCATATAATAGGTCAGATACTGCACTCCACTAAGGAAGATGATATACAGTATCTGTGGTGGCCAGCCCACAGCGTACTTAGAATAAATCTCTGTGGGAAGGCTCGTTGCCATGATATTGGTATACCGTTCCCTGCAAATGTTACTACCATTTTTAGTTACCTAATTAGCCCTATATTGTGTTTAAAATCTTAAGGCGTGGTCACATGAGAATTTCCCTTAAGATGTCATACAAAGTACGGGCACGCTAGATACGAATAAATAGAAGTTTAATTTGGATTCATCCGAGCATGTAAGCAACATTCAGTCAATCAATATGTTAGCCACACATTGGTAGTTGACTCGCATATCATGCCCGTACTGGAGAAATAATATATATATTTATAATATTACGTATTCAGGAATTTGGGGGCATTCTCGATGCATAACCCAAATATAAATTACTTAACACGTGATACGGTATATCGTACCTCGGCGCACATCCGATCATAGACAGTTTCAAGCAATAATTTGTATCAGCACGAATACAGTACTCGAGTCCAATTACCAATTATACATTGGGTCACATGAATCTAGATCACATTATAACACGAATGCTTATGTCATGCACATAGCCGGTTAGTCACTATCCACTTAGTCTGGTTCATACTAAAATTTCAATTCAACTCATGTCATGTTCATTGCCAATCTTAGATTATGGTAATGTCTGGCACGAGGTCTGGTTACTAAATCTATTATTCCTTAGAAACATAACACTTGTATTAACCCAAATTTAAATCATAAAAGAATAAGAAAACATTCAATCAAACAATCAAGGCCGCATGGATCTTTAAGCCGCATATGAAGTCTCAACCGTATATGAAGTCTGGGTCACATGAACCACTTGGTCAAATATAAAGTCAGTGCCGCATAAACCACTTGGCCGCATATGATCTTGGCCCAATATTTATGTTGAGTTTTTGAATATGGCTAATCGATTAAGTTTAGCATTATGGTAATCGATCAATCACTGTAGTATCTTCTACTTAATCTAAGCATTATCCAGATATATAATATTTGCTTATGTATATTTCCTTGTTCGTTTAAAATGTACTTGCAGAAAGCAATAAGCAAGATAAACAATGGACATAAGCTATATGACGATGAGCCAAAGAAGGCGTTATACCAGAAGATTTTATCCAACCGCCTATAACTTATCTGGAGCCTCATACTCGGGTGTTCTGCTGAGTCGTACTGGAAAATCAGAAGTTTGGAGTCATTAGTGCTCTTGGTTTTCTTATATAATCTTTTATTTATTTGAGTCTAGGATTGATGTAAGCTGAGTTGCACTGGCAAATCCAATTACCTATACCTAGATACCTACTCCACTCAAATAAACCAAAGAACCTATCTACCAAATAAGGCCACATTCATTTACAAAGTCTACCATACTTAGAGACCGAACTAGGGCCGAACTCTTGCCAAAATCGGATCCAAAGTCTTGCAACTTTACACACCATGAATTTTGATCCGAAGGTTCGCAACTTCACATAAAAGAGGGGCTTGATGAACCAAGCTCATTACAACTCTGTATACTTCTAGATCGAGACCGCACTTGGCACTTAAAAGGCTAGGGAGTTGATCTTGGAGATAAGAAAGTTTAGGCTCTGAGGGTTTACTCACTATAGGATAGAAAGATAGAGAATGGTTGAGTTGTGTAAGAATAAAGAATTCCAATCCTATTTTTAGGGTGTAGACAAAACAGAATTCGGCTAGAATTTGGATGGGGTTTAATTCAAATTTTAAACCGTTGGGCCAAGAAATCAGAAGCTTATTGAACTGGTTGATTTCATACCAAAAGTGTAACCGAGTTCGGTCCGATTTTGGCACGAGTTCGGTCCGAGTTCGGTCTCTAAGTATGTAGACTTTGTAAATAAATATGGCCTGATTTGGTAGATAGGTTCTTTGGTTTATTTGAGCGGACTAGGTATCTGGGTATATGTACTTGTATTTGCCAGTGTGACTCAGATTACATCAATCCTAGACCCAAATAAATAAAATATTATATATAAAAACTAAGAGCACTTTCTATCCTATAGTGAGTAAACACTTAGAGCCTAAACTTTCTTATCTCCAAGATCAACTCTCTAGCCTTCTAAGTGCCAAGTGTCATGCCCTGATCTCCCGCAGACAAATCGATCGTTCCCGCTAGACGAGAATCACAGCACCAGCGCTCCCGCAGAATGATCGCTTTGACCCATCCGAGCGTGATGTTGTACGAGCATGAGCCACGTCCGTGCAAGGCCGTAGTCCATTGGCTGGCGGTAAGATTTCTAAGCCACAGAGTCGCACAGATTGTCCGAGTGCAGCGGAGTCATAAACACATAGCAATTTGGCAACAGGTTCACTGAGTCGACAATATAGCGAAAGCATTGAATAACATAAGTTGAAGCAAAGCAACTCTTTATTGATATAAACAAGTGTTACAGGCGGCGTATAGCCGAGATTACAAGTCGCTCAAGCCTCTCTCTCTGAAACAATAAAAGCGTGCCAAGTGGCTACAATTGTGGAATGATTGTACAGACGATATTCAGGCAATGTTCATAATATCATGTCTTGTATATGTGCTTCCATTCCGGATGTAGCGATGCTTCGGAGTGATCTCCATACCTTAGCACGCACGAAGGAGCATCCACACCGAACGAGGTTATCCCGCACCCTGCAAACGAACTGGTAGATTATCAGTACATTGAATGCACTGGTGGGGAAGCTACTCGCCCGCTCGACAAATCTAAATACGTAATACAGGTTCCGTGCATCAACTATTTAGTTGTCTTTCTAGTTGCCTTAGGATCAGTTTCATGCAAGATTTGAATAGCCTAACTCGTGTGGCATTGCGCCGTGCGACATGAGAGAAAACACAGCGAGACTTACCAACTTACCATTTGTCCTTCCCTGTCCAAGGCAAATATTATTAATTCATGCACGGGAAAGTATAAACATTCAGGGGCAATAGCATATGCAACACGAGTATTATTGTATCATGATCGTTCAGGTGTTCAGTTGTTTCTTGATGCGATGCAATGACTCGCACGCGGATGGCCGCTAAGCGAGGATGACTTATCTATATGAACACGAGTCGCTGGCATAGCCATTATGGACATAGTCAAGGACAAGGATAGCATGCTACGAGAGTATATGATGCGCTATAACCTATCATCTCTAGCACACGATGACTATATACGAGTTCCATCCGGATCGGATCAGCCCCAGTGCCCCGGCGACCGTCCGTGGAACTTGTCCGCGACATACAACTTGGATCTTGCAATTATTACGAGATACACGAGAACACGAGTGCACTAGAACATGAGAACACGAGTGCACTGGAACATGAGTACACGAGATACTTGAATCCTGATTCTGTACAGTGACTAACTTGCCTTGATGCTTTCCCTTGGCTCGGGGCTGCCTGGTGACCTCACGGTCCCGGATACATGCAGGTTCAATCATGCACGGAACGCCTACTTAGTAGTCTCCCAAGGTTTGGATAAAAATAAGGCAACATACAAGCAGACAAGCATGCATTTGTATAACCATAAACATTCACGTTAGCTCAGGCCCGAAGGTAAGCCGAGGAGCAAGATCGTAAGGGACTTCCCTGTAACACCCTGTTCCGTTCCAGTGGACTGTCAATTCAAACGGAAAAAAGTGCATGTCCCGACCCACTTTGCTCAGGCGAGAATACTTGTTTGAGGCAAAGGATATCCAGACTTGTCCCTACAGGAATCTGACTTAGGCTTTCAGAGGCTCGCTTGACGTATCGCTCTACCGAGGCGAATCATCGCTAAGGTGGGTGGCTACGGTGAACTTGTCTTTGCTTAGCCAGCACACATAAAATCTGGAATGATACATGCTAGTCGCTAGGTGATTCACCCCTGCATGCTAATAAGAATCCAACGCACCTAGCTAAGGGAATAATCCTAACTTGTATTGCTTATGCTAGAATATAGAATTGAAACATTGCTTACATATATATTTTCAGACCCTCGCGTGCTACCCTAGAACGTGTCGCTCGGGAATGTCATGCCCCGGACCCGTCCGGGCCGCCTCTCCGCCTTGCCCCGCCCTGTATAGGCAGATTATCGAACCGGACACAAATTACCGTGCCCCGGCACGCCGGACGTGAATCACCGCGCCCGTCCCGCGGGTGCGAGGAAGGGGAAGGAATGGCCTAGCCCGATTGAGCCCATCGGGGACGTGATGCCGTGTGGGCCTGGGGTTGCGCCCGCACAAGGCCAATCGTTTAAGTTGATAGTTGGCTATCATCGCATCAATCAAGTAAGCAGCAAAAAGGGACTTGTTGTGATGCAATGCATTTAGCCAACTGAGTATTCGGGACAATCGAGGCAACTTGGGTTCCTTTATGCAAAGGCATTCGTTCGTTCCATATATTATGCCCCCTTATACGATAATATTTTGGGGCAACAATCGAAACCAGGATTCCGGGTCTTAGGGACTATGGCAAGCATATCGCTCCCTCGGACCATCCAGTACCTGCAAGCAAGTAAACTGTTGGTGGGTCAGCACTTTTATAAGTACTGGTGAGATAAAAAAACTAAACAGAAACAAGCATTCACTCAAACCAACACTAAGTAATCATGTTATAAAATATTACATTACTAGTGATCTTTCTAGTTTTACCTAGGTTCGTTTCATGCAGTTCTAGCAGAGTCATATTACATTATTTGGAAACATGTTTGGAAACAGAGTTTCATATGCAATAAACAAGACAAGCAATCGTTCATGTTCCAGGGTGTGCGCAGTGTATCTCGTGAGACTCCAGGGTCAGATACATAGCTAGACACACATGCACGATCTTAGGGGCAGTCCTCTATCCAAGCCAACATAATGACTTAGCTATATGCAGGGCGGTCCCCGAGTATCTCAGGATCGACAGCTGGTTATACAGCATACCAATGACTCATTCCTCTGATGCTAATGGCAGCTGTGACCCATGGTGGCTATGACGCATGCAGTTCAGCTCTCCACCAAAAGCCATTGTATGACCGCGTACGAATGCATGGAACACTATCAATTACACTCTAGTATACAGACGAGACGAACCATCAGAACAGTTATCGTTGTTGCGGGGCAATCCGACTTATCACTTGAACACATTCAGGCACAATATGGTTCTCTCGAAGCATAGATGATAGTGAACATGTTTATGCACTCTAGGTAAGCATTTCAGGATTCTCGTTAAGCAGACATTGATTCAAAGACAAGCTAGTTGAGTTCGTTCATTAACATACAAGGCAGGTTCTATCATTCTCTTATAAAAACATTTGCAAGCAAAAACTCAGGTTATTATTAAGGCGTGCAAGAATCAGAGAATGAAGTTCTGTCCACTCACCTTGATACATAATGCCGATGCGGAGCAGGGCATTACATACTTACCAACCAACAAAAATTTTCGTCCTCGAAACTTCAAGGATAAACTTCTCGATATTCCAAGTAGCGATTGTGCCGTCCCTCGCCGTACTCAATCGAAACAATCAAGCAATTCAAGTTCATAAAACATTTGCACTTTGAGAATATCTATGGACTTATTGTATGGAACGCTCTATTGCAATACCATATCGAGCAATATCTCAGAGTCATAACAACGAATTTGGGCCAAAGAATCGATTCCGCTCTGATACCATTCTGTCACGCCCCGGACCCTCCCGGGCCGCCGCTCTGCCTTGCCCCGCCCCGTATAGCCGGATTATCGAACCGGGCACGAATCACCGTGCCCCGTCACGCCGGACGCGAATCACTACTCCCGTCCCGCGGGTGCGAGGAAGGGGAAGGAATGGCCTGGCCCGATCGAGCCCATCGAAGACGTGGTGCCGTGCGGGCCTGGGGTTGCGCCCGCACAAGGCCAATCGTTTAAGTTGATAGTTGGCTATCATCGCATCAATCGAGTAAGCAGCAGAAAGGGACTTGTTGCAATGCAATGCATTTAGCCAACTGAGTATTCGGGATAATCGAGGCAACTTGGGTTCCTTTATGCAAAGGCATTCGTTCGTTCCATACATTATGCCCCCTTATACGATAACATCTCGGGGCAACAATCAAAACCAGGATTCTGGGTCTTAGGGACTGTGGCACGCCTATCGCTCCCTCGGACGATCCAGTACCTGCAAGCAAGTAAACTGTTGGTGGGTCAGCACTTTTATAAATACTGGTGAGATAAAACAACTGAACAGAAACAAGAATTCACTCAAACCAACACTAAGTAATCATGTTATAAAATATTACATTACTAGTCTTTCTAGTTTTACCTAGGTTCGTTTCATGCAGTTCTAGCAGAGTCATATTACATTGTTTGAAAATATATTTGGAAACAAAGTTTCATATGCAATAAACAAGACAAGCAATCGTTCATGTTCCAGGGTGTGCGCAGCGTATCTCGTGAGACTCCAGGGTCAGATGCATAGCTTGACACACATGCACGATCTTAGGGACAGTCCTCTATCCAAGCCAACACAATGACTTAGCTATATGCAGGGCGGTCCCCGAGTATATCAGGATCGGCAGCTGGTTGTACAGCATACCAATGACTCATTCCTCTGATGCTAATGGCAGCTGTAACCCATGGTGGCTATGACGCATGCAGTTCAGCTCTCCACCAAAAGCCATTGTCCAACCGCGTACGAATGCATGGAACACTATCAAATAAACTCTAGTATGCAGACGAGATGAACCATCAGAATAATTATCGTTGTTGCGGGGCAATCCGACTTATCACTTGAACACATTCAGGCACAATATGGTTCTCTCAAAGCATAGACGATAGTGAACATGTTCATGCACTCTAGGCAAGCATTCCAGGATTCTCATTAAGCAGACATTGATTCAAAGACAAACTAGGTGAGTTCATTCATTAACATGCAAGGCATGTTCTATCATTCTCTTATGAAAATATTTGCAAGCAAAAACTCAGGTTATTATTAAGGCGTGTAAGAATCAGAGAACGAAGTTCTGCCCACTCACCTTGATACATAATGCCGACGCGGAGCGGGGCATTACACCAAGTGCGGTCTCGGTCTAGAAGTCTACAGAGTTGTAATAAGCTTGGTTCATCAAGCCCCTCTTCTGTGTAAAGTTACGAGTCTTAAGATCAAAATTCATGGTGAGTGAAGTTGCGAGACTTTGGATCAAAAATCGTAGTGTAAAGAAGTCGGCAAGCCTCCCGATAAAAGCTTGTGTTTCACTATTGGTGATTATAGTGGATAAAACTCCGAGCTTGAGTTCTCGGGACTGGACTAGTCCTCTCAGAGGGAAATTAATATACATCTTGGTATTTTTGTTTACTTTCTCTCTCTACTTTACTTTACTATCTTTATATACATTGTTAGTTAGCAACTGTCTTCATTCTGATAATCTTAAATTGGGTAGATTATTCTGCTGTACTCTATTACACCCACTAGAGTTGCCTCACGATCCTTCAATTTTTATCAGAGCAGGTGCTCTCTCTATATAGATAATACTGATATAATTTGGTCCAACAATTGGTAGCAGAGCAGGTATTCTCTTATTTAGTTTCTGATCCCAGTTGCTCCTTTAATTGGTATTAGAGCAGGTTCTCTCTTAATTAGTTTCTGATCCCAATTTCTTCTTCAATTGGTATCAGAGCTAGTTCTTTTGATATAGGCTTATCATCCTAAGAGACTTATGGCAAATGTTAGATCTATCCACACCAACAATGGTGAAAGCCAGTCCATAAATAGGCCACCCTTATTTGATGGTACTAACTACACATACTGAAAGACACGTATGAGCTTCTACCTAAAGTTACTTGATTTTGACCTTTGGGATGTAGTGGTAGAAGGATACAAAAAGCCACCTAGAATAGTCATAGATGGTAATCTTATAGAGAAACCTCATGACAAGTACACAGACACTAAAAATAAACAAGCTAGTCTTGATGCTAAAGCTATTAACGCTCTATTTTGTGATGTAGACATAATTGAATTTAACAGGGTCTTCACTTGTAGCACTTCACACGAATTATGGAAACTTTTTGAGGTCACTCATGAAGGAACCTCTCAAGTGAAGGAATCAAAAATAAGTCGTCTAACACAAGAGTATGAAGCATTCAAGATAAAGCAAGATGAGATAATCACTCAAACGTTTAAAAGATTCCTCGATATCGTCAACCCTCTATCATCTCTTGGCAAGGAGTACAGTAATCATGAAAAGATTCATAAAGTACTCAGGAGACTCACCAAGAACTGGAATCCCAAGGCCACTGTAATCATAGAAGGGAATGATCTCACCACGATGACCCTCGAAACACTAATGGGAAAGCTGCTGACTCACGAGTTAGACCTCGAATAATTTGAAGAGTCAACTCCCAAAGAGAAGGCCATCGCATTAAAGGCGCATTATAAAAGATCCTCTGACGATGCCTCTAAAGATGAAGAAACCGACGATGATTCAGACAATGAGGATCTGGCCCAAATTTCTAGGAACTTCGTCAAAAAATTCTTAAAGTTTGTGAAATCAAACCAAAAGAAGAAAGATCTTGAAGAAGAGCTAATTTGCTACAGCTACAAAAGGCCAGGCCACATGATGAAAGATTGCTCCAAAGCAAAAAGAGAACGATCAAACAAAGGAGAATCTTTGTCTTGAAATTATGCAAATACAAGCATCTGGCATGAAAGTGAAGCTAGCGATTCGGAAGAAGAAAGCCCTCGAAATGCTGCAAAAGTATGCTTAACGACATTAACTAACGAGGTAAAAGATAATCCTTTATTTGAAGAGATTTCTTATAATGAATTATCTGATACTTTCAATAATTTACTTAAAGATCACAAGAAGCTTATGGATAAGTATAAGCAAGCCAGAAAAGATATTAAACCTTCTCAAATTGAGAATAAAAAGCTTACTTGTTTACAAAATGAAGCTAGAGACTATTCCTCTTCTGATGATTCTGTTTATATCTCCAAACTTAATCTTAGCTTACAAGAAGCACTTGACTGATTTGATGAAAGTAATCAAGAAAATGCTAAACTTAAGGAGGACTTAAAATAGGACAAGGAGACATACTCTAATGTCTCACTTAGAATTGATACTCTTACTACTAAATATGATGATTTATATGCCACCTCTAAAAAGTTATATATTATATTGGAAAAGCATGTCATACAACCTACTACTTAGTCTAACACGAGACACGTGGCTAAACAAAAGAGCACTCACAACAAGACACCAACAAGCAAACCAAATACTTCACACTATCATGCATGTAGAACACAACATACTCATGCATTTTATTATAAATATCCACGCAAGACACGTCACACTACTTCACATACTCATGTCTACCCTTTTATACCAAACACAAATGCTTATTCTATATGTCATTATTGTGGTTTAAAAGGATACATTACACATCAGTATAAGGCCAGAAAATTGGTTGATATGAATATATAAGTGGTTTTCCAAAGCTAACAAATATGGATCCAAATCTTGGATACAAAGTCTCTGTCTAATAATGTAGGTGGAATGCTTTGTGTCAGAATTTAGAACCAAGGAGAATATTGGTGATTACAAAGATACAAAGGTCATCTACTAAGCAATTGCACTAACATAAATATGGCTACTTGAGCCACTTTGGTAACATGCTAATTGATTTTCTTAAATTGCTATAATTAAAGAATCTAGCATATCTCTTATTAATATCTTTTAGTTGGTATTTATTTAAATTAATAAGAGATGTGATACTAGCATGCTTAGTTAATTTTCTTGTAATTACTTCTATTCAGCATGACTAGTTGATTAGCCTCAGTGATTAGTTCACACTATATAGTTATTTACTTTCTATTAGTATGACACA
This sequence comes from Iris macrosiphon, assembly GCA_036927795.1. NCBI lineage: Eukaryota > Viridiplantae > Streptophyta > Magnoliopsida > Asparagales > Iridaceae > Iris > Iris macrosiphon. The sequence goes on from JAYESA010000020.1 coordinate 66,340,807, forward strand.
ATTGTCTATGCATGCTTTATATCTTTTAGTAAACTTTATTCGTCAAGAATTATGATTCTAGATTTCAATGTTGTATAATGTTATAATTAACATATATAACTATTAAATCTAAGTTCTTTAAAGTTAAGATTACTTTTGGTTATAAGTCGAAAGGGCCCTTCTATCAAAAAAGTGTAAATAGCCTAAGCGACATGGTACTTAAGTATCTTCGGACCGCCGCTAGCTGGTATCCGGCCCCTACAGCTAACCCAAGATGATCAACACTTTATTGAATAATAATTGTTAAGGTCTATTTGCAATTATTTCCATAATACAACAGTGAATCTAAGTCCTACTTTTAATTTAAAGTTGATAACTTTTAGTATAGACTATAACACTATGACTTTTAGTAAGCACTACTAGATTTTTCTAATTATTTTAAAACTATGCCACTTAGTTTTAATTTGAGTTTAGACTTTGACTAGTTACAATGATATTAGAGAGAAGTTATTTAATTATCTCTTGCATATGACTAAATGTGCATAATTATTTATGCTTCTCTTGTATTATTGTTACCCAATATTTTTATATTAATGTACTGCATCTAGTTTCCTACAATTGATATCTAGTTTCCAATTGGTAAGTATATAGTTATGATATGCATGTCATTATTCTATATATGGTGATATTCTAGCCACTTACTCCTAATTTATCACATGGCCATATTATATGCTTTATGCTACTCACCTTGTCTTCATGATATACACTTCATTTGCGGGGGATCCGTAAACAATATATTTTGACAATGGAGGAGAAATATGTCAAATATGTGCATATTTGCCAACGTCGTACTACTGGGGAGCTTATACACATGTAGAAGCTTCGGTAAGGATTTGTATCAATATCTCCTATTATGGAGGAGCTTCTTTTTTATCATGTCAACGGAGGAGAAGTAAGTATAAGTGTGTAAGTATATGTTTAAGCAGTATATGTATAGTAATTTGTGCTTATTATTTTGATATATACATCGATTATATTTATCTTAAACTTAATTGATTTGCCATAATAAAAAGGGGGAAGATTGTTAGCCCAATATTTATGTTGAGTTTTTGAATATGGCAAATCGATTAAGTTTAGCATTATGGTAATCGGTCAATCACTATAGTATCTTCTACGTAATCTTAGCATTATCCAGATATGTAATATTTGCTTCTGTATATTTTCTTGTTCGTCTAACATGTACTTGCAGAAAGCAATAAGCAAGATAAGCAACGGACATATGCTATATGACGATGAGCCAAAAAAGGCGTTATACCGAAAGATTTTGTCCAACTGCCTACGACTTATCTGGAGCCTCGCACCCTGGGGTTCCACTGCCCGGTCAGCGGACGGGGGTCAAGGGGGCAGCGCCCCTTATTGGGCTCAGGGGCGAAACCCCTGAAAGGAATTAAGATTCAAAGATCTGGTTATCTTTGGACAACTGCCATCAAGGAAAAATGAGTCTTCAAGTCAGCAGATATTTCAGAAGTTTTGCGTCATCAGTGCTCTTGGTTTTCATATGTAATCTTTTATTTAATTGAGTCTAGGATTGATGTAAACTGAGTCACACTAGAAAATCCAAGTACCTATATCTAGATACCTAGTCCACTCAAATAAACAAAAGAACCTATACACAAAATTAGGCCACATTCATTTACAAAGTCTACCATACTTAGAGACCGAACTCGGACCAAACTCAGAACGAACTCGGTTACCCTTTTGGTATAAAATCAACCAGTGCAATAAGCTCCTGATTTCTTGGCCCAGCGGTTGAAAATTTAAATTAAACCCCATCCGAATTCTGGCCGAATTCTATTTGCCGACACCATATTAATATGATAGAATTCTTCATTCTTACACAACTCAACCAATCTCTATCTTTCTATCCTATAGTAAGTAAACCCTCAGAGCCTAAACTTTCTTATCTCCAAGATTAACTCCCTAGCATTCTAAGTGCTAAGTGCGGTCTCGGTTTAGAAGTCTACAGAGTTCATTAAGCCCCACTTCTATGTGAAGTTGTGAGCCTTCAGATCAAAACTCGTGGTGTGTGAAATTGCGAGACTTCAGATCAAATCTCGTGGAGTAAAGAAGTCGACAAGCCTTCGGATAAAAGCTTGTAATTCACTATTGGTGATTATAGTGGATAAAACTTTAAGCTTGATTTCTCGGGACTGGACTAGTCCTCTTAGAGGAAAACCAGTATACATCTTGGGGTTTACGTTTTCTTTCTCTCTCTACTTTACTTATTTACTTTGCTATCTTTATATACACTGTTAGTTAGCAACTGCCTTCATTCTGATAATCTTAAATTGGGTAGATTATTATATTGCACTCTATTCACCCCCCTATAGAGTTGCCTTACGGTCCTTCATATGAAGTCTGGGCTGCATGTTCAAGGTTAAAGTCTACTCCTTGGGACAAGTGTTAAAGTGATGACCAATAAATAAAGTATCAATGAAGTGACATAAAGTGATTGATATGACAATTCAATAAAGTGTGTCAGAGAGAAAGGACAAGTCATAGAAATATGTGCCAATGGTTCAGAGTCATGCGCCCAAGGAAGGTAGCTGCATGCTCTGCTTGCCGCATAAGTCACTCGGCCGCATGCTTTTTGGACTTAGTGAATTTCTCATTCGTTCAGCTAGTGAACACACAAGGAGTTCAAGGATTTGCTCCAGAACACTTGTGTGATGGCAGTCATGCATCCAATAAGATGGACGGATGCTAGTCAGTATGCGACAAAGAGCTCAGGACGCATAGAACTCTCTAAGATGAATAACTCACTGGCCGCATGAAGACTTCGTCTTCTCCAATAGCAGGTTCGGCCATGGCAAAAAAGCTCCAAAAACCAAAAATTATTTTATTCATAAAAACTTTATTTTAACTCCGAATCAAGTGAAACAAAAGCCAAAATGCTCGAAATAAAGTTCTTCTTCAACCACAAAAACTGAATTTTTTCTAAAATTGCATGTTTTAGTAGATCAAAACCACAAAAAACACATGGAATCCATGAAAACCCTAAACATTAAATGTAGATCTACTCGTATCTAGTCATCAAAAAGAAAAAATCCAAGTATTAATAGTGGTTATAAATACATAACAAATATAATGAACCAAAAATATGGAGGGTTTTTCCATTTCTCATGCAAGGTATACTTTCTTATGGAAAAGGATAGAGAAAACTAAAGAGAGGAAGAAATAAAAAAGTGAAGAGAGAGAGAGAAAAAAGTTGGGTTATACATGTTAGAGAAGAGGGTTGAACCAAGGGTTCTCATGACTTGAACCAACCCACAAAATAAACTATGAACCAGGTTAAACCAAAGAATGAGTCTAGTCTCCATGCACATGCAACCATGCTAAAATAAAATATTTTTCAAATACGTATATCGGAAACGGGGAGTGACAATCAAGGGGAAGGCTCCCCTTAAAAAGAGAGTGGAGCTTGCTCCTCAAGCAAAGGGATCTTGAAATTTTTCTAAAAGCTTCACATGAATAACTAGTTTTCAATTAGTTACTAATTAAACCAATTAGTCATAAGAATATTACATTCATATGGATACAATAGTCAAAATATTATAAACCTTAATTTAATTAATTCAAATAAATTAATAACTCATTTTTATTATAAATTTTATTAGTCATTATATTTAATGATTTCAAAACAACTATCCTTTGAAGCTCAAAAATATTACATGACACTTTTATATAATTCCATTAATATATTTTTAAAGATAATTAATATTTATGAACAATTTTGAAAGTAAATTTAAAGTCTAAGAATTTAGTAAATTTCAAAAAACTGAGGTTACAAATCTACCCACCTTATAAAAAAATTGGCCTCAAAATTTAAGGATGACTAGGATAAAAATAATGGATTGAGTTGGTCAGACGAAAGGACGGTCAATAAAAATTCATTGAATAATTATCAATAAGAAAATATTATCAATATGAAGGAAAACTTAAAGAAGAAAAAATTATATATATGGCTCGAGATAGGAATGGCTTGTGGAAATCATGGCTTTGCATTAAATACTATTAAATATTCAAAACTCAAGGTGGACGTCCGCACAAAAAAAAGATAGATAAACGAGAGGTTATACGTTACCTTTTCAAGGTAAACAAAGTAAGGAAATCCTAATACCATGAAGGGTATCACGATCACAAGAAGGTTGTAGATAATTAGAAAGATATTATATAGTTAAAAAGTTCACATGCATCTTCCATGATGCAAACAAGAAGCCTATAACAAATAATATTTCAAGTTCTAGGAAAAGATTAGGAAATACTACAATAGATGAATTCTTCTAGGGGTATAACTTATTTATTAGAAAAGGTGGGAGTAAGACCAGTGATGCTTGTCAAACACATGGATTTGGCAACTGATCCTTACACTTGTCACACAAGTTTCCAGATTTGGTATTCTTGAATTTGTGATATTTAATATTTTTCTATAGATGTATTCATGTTGTATTTTACATGTTGGTTCCTGTTAATTATTTTATATTTTATTTAATTATATTTTTGTTTATTGTGGGAGACTACTCGAGGCCAGTAGTGTACAAATTGGCAATTACCATGAACCAGTGCTAGGACCCGTATGTAGGAAGGATATCTGACCTGGTTTACTTTTGGAACCATTAAGCTTATTTGGATGGGGAGGATTGCATGAGGATTAGTCATAACTAGAATACCTTTTTTTCCTCTTGTGTATATATACTCCTCTTTCTCTCTCCTCTCTTTTATTTTTTATTTCTTTCCTTTACTTCTTCTTTCCTCTTCCTCTTTCCCTCAAGAGCTCCCATGCGAAACCCTAAGCCCTAGCCCTAGACTTAGTTCTAGGAAGAGGTTTGTTAGTCCACTAAGGCAAGTACATCTTGCTCAAAGTGGTGAAGGCATTAATTTTTGTATTTTGCATATATGTAGTAACAAAAATATTTTTGATGGAAATTGTTCTCATTGATGTTCTCATTAGTTTTAGTTCTTAGATTTTTTGGTTTTGATTAACGGTTTTGAGTAGATCTGAGTTTTAAAGTTAGAATTTTTTTATGGGTTCCAAAAAAATTTCTTGGTTTTGATCTATTAAAACATGGTATTTTAGAAAAAAAAATTGGTTGATGGAACACTTTATTTTGAGCATTTTGGGTTTTGGTTCACTTGATTCGGAGTTAAAATAAATTTTTTATGAAGAAAATAATTTTTTTTTTGGAGCTTTTCCGCCATGGCTGGACTTATTGTCTGGAGAAAATAAAGTTCGCATGCGGCCAGCATTCTATGCGGCCGAGAGTTCTATGTGGCATTGCTTTCATGTGGCATAGACTCTTTGACGCATGTCACCAACATACGTCCATCTTTTTGGATGCATAACTGATCATTACATAAAGTGTTCTGAAGCTAAGTGCTTGGAAAAAGTCCTAAGTGACAGAACTTCTTGTGTTTCACTTGCTGAATGAATAAGAAATTCACTAAGTCCAAGATACATCTATGCGGAAAGCAGAGCATGCGACAAGCAGACTTATGCGACCTGATCCTCTAGAGCAACTTCTGTTCTGGACGCATAACTCTGTTTTGCCTATGCACATATTTCTATGGTTTTGTCTTTTCTCTCTAACACACTTTATGGCTTATCGCGTCCATAACGTCAAGTTACTTCTCTGACTTATAATTAATGACCATCACTCAGCACTTGTACCAAGAAGTGGACTTTGACTTAACCTCTATGCGGACTTGACCTATGCGGCCTGACTCTTAAGCGGCTTGACCCCTATGCGGCACTGACCTCTATGCGGCCTTGACCTATGCGACATTGATCTCATGCGTCCCTGGTTCTTATGCGCCCCCATGTGCATATTTTATAGTTTTGCTTAGTTTGGATGTTTTATTGGATTTTATGATTCTCTGTGTGTTTTAAATGATTGTAAATACATGAGAACTAAGTGACCATGTGTTGTATCTTACTATATGCTTAACCCGACTATAAGTAGAAATATACTATGCGGCCAAGCGACTATGACTACCTATGTGCCTGACTTGACCTATGTGTTGCTATGTTCTAGAACTTATGTAATTTACCAATGATTGGTGACTTGACTCGACTATTGATATCCGTGCTGATACACTTACTACGTGTTATTTGTTCCTATGTGTTAAGTGTTCCTTTGTGATTATGTTCTATGTTTTATATCGAGGTATACCTACGTACTACGTGACATGTGATCTAATGAGATTCCTCTAGTATGGACATGATAGTTGGTCAATAACCAAGCATGGCTAAGACTTGTGTTGATTGTTGCATCACGCTGGGGTGAATCCAAATTGAACTGCCAAGTGACAAAGTAGATTCGTATCTAGCGTGCCCGTACTACGGTATGACATGTAAAGGAAATAACATGTAACAATGCCATATGATTATAGCTAACCGTAGGTTTAACTAGGCAACTAAAATATATAGAGCACTGGGAGGGATAGAAACCCGAGATCGTGCTTAACTAGCCACCCTCAATCAAATGGGGAGTGAAGGTTGGCCCCCATGGATATTATTTAAATCCTCATTAGTGGATGGCAATATCCGATTATTATATTGTACTATGTGTTGTTTGCGATCTTAGCATGATGGCCTTCCGAGGGACCGGTGCATACTACTATGTGCTACGCGACAATTCATGACTCGACTAGCCCCTACTAGAATATGGCTCGACCTGAGGATTTCAATATTATATTATTCTGCTGAGATAAATCAGAGTACACATAACAAGCCGTAGGATTGATTGGGCAATTTAAAAGAGTATGTGCTGGTAGTCTAGGGACATGAACTATTGTGGTGTGACGGTTCAACCCTTGTCCTTGTTTTGTTGTAGGATTACACCAATGTGTCACAATAGGTCATGTACCTAAGCTACATATTATACCTATATCTTAGCTTGTATAGTAGCATATGTGTTTTGGATTATATTAATGTGTTGTATCTTTATCATGTTCATAATTGGTGAGTCATACCCTGTCTCGACATAGTGCGACATCTCTTGTCCTTGTTTGGTTGTAGATGTGTCCTAATGCTCCGTTGAAAGTGAACTCAAGCTCGGAGTTTTCTCTACTATAATCACCAATAGTGAATCACAAGCTTTGATTCGAAGGCTTGCCACTTCTTTACACCCCGAGGTTTGATCCGAAGTCTCGCAACTTCACAGCTTAGAGAGAGATAGTAACTGATCGAACAAAGCCCTTTACAACTCAGAAAACTTCTAGACCGAGATCGCACTTGGTACTAAAAAGGCTAGGGAGTTGCTCTTTAAGATAAAAAAGTTAAGGCTTTAGAGGTTTGCTCACAATAGGATAGAAGACTTAATAATGGATGAGTGAGTAAGAATGAAGAATTCCAATCCTATTTATAGGGTGTAGGCATAATTCGGTCAGAATCCGGTCAGGTTGTAATTTAAATTTCTAACCATTGGGCCAAGAAATCATGAGCTATTGAACTGGTTGATTTTATACCAAAATAGTAACCGAGTTCATTCCGAGTTTGGTACAAGTTTGGCCCGAGTTCGATCTCTAAGTATGGTAGACTTTGTAAATAAATATGGCCTAATTTGGTGGATAGGTTCTTTAGTTCATTTGAGTGGACTAGGTATCTGGGTATAGGTATTTGGGTTTTGCCAGTGAGACTCAGCTTACATCAGTCCTAGATTCAAATAAATAAAAGATTATATTTGAATAGACGAAATATAGACACATGTAATAGCAGTGTTGAGGCTTAAGATCATGACATATCAATGCATGGTTTAGTTAACTATCAAAATCAAGTTGACTGAGACCGGATGGGCAAACAATCTCTCCTATTTTGATAATTGACAAACTATGAATAATACTGCAAGTCTTTGATATGCAAGGCTCCCCCGTAACTATGGAGCAGTTGATATGCTGAAGACAACGTCTGTCAAGTATCGTCTTGTATGCTAGTATCATGTATGTCTTTCTCCTCCGTTGTCATTTGATCAAAATGGTATGCTCCCCCAAAATCTGTGAGATGACAAGAAAAATAAGAGAGTAAAGTGTATACATGATAATATATAATGACAAAAAAAATTGCATTAAACTTTTATTCATTTGAAAGAAAACATAAAAAAGTGGATGTGTAATAAAAAAACATCATAGTCGAACATTTATAAGTAAATTTTTTAAACATTTAAAATCCATTGAGTAACTAGTTATCATTTTCATCATCTTTATCATCATCCAGTTCAACTATTCTGTTTGGATCAAAGAAGGCATCAGTTGGATGCAAGTGTCGCTGAACATAAGGGTGATCAATACGAAATCCTTATTGATTTGGATTCTGGAGAATCGAAAAAGGTCTAGCTGGGTGTTTCGATAGTATGTAATGGATGTCTATAAATATATTGCCAAGAGCTTGAGTCTGTAGAGTTTGGCGATAATCGGTAACATGATTGCATATATCTTCTTGGTGGAAGTGATCATGTAATAGATTGAAAATAGACTCTAAGGTTTGCAGTTGTTCATCAACAGGAGGGACGGAACAATAGGATGAGTGTTGGAGTTTGATGATGAATTATAAGGTAGAAGAATAGTTGGCTCAATTCTCTGAATTCTATTGAGGTATAAAGGTTTCTCATGATTTGGACAAGTATCCAAAAGAATGTCAAAATAGATGAAAATAGTTGGCAAGTACATGGCGTATATTAGTGGACACCCTTTCTTGCGATATGGAACCATTTGAGATAAGATGATCTATGGAACATTGAAATTAATACCGAAATGCAAGTGATATAAAGCTGACATTTTTCGATAAGAGACCTCATCAAAGTAAGTCTTCTTAGGTAAAAAAGTTGAAAAGATAATGCGATACATTTCAAAGAAGTGACCATTCAAATATCTAGAATAAAATTTACCAGGTGTACATTCAAGAGGGTGACAAAGGATATTCTTGAAAGAATCTAGGGTTAAGTTATGGAATTGAACTTGCGTGATGTTGACTAAGGGTTGTCCATCAACGGGAATGCGTAGGATTTCATCCAAGTCATCTGCATCGAATTCAATTGGAATGCCATGAACTATAGATGAAATAGTGTCATATTCATATGTTAAGTTATAATAGAACATTTGAATAGCAATGGTATAAATGTTGGTAAGGATTGTTACAAATTCTTCAAGTTAAAGTTTTTGAAGAGTAGGTAGAGAGTCTCTGTGTTGAGAAAAAAATCAATAGGATGGCCAAAACAGATGTATCTCTTGGAGAAGTCATTAAACCAATCATTTAAAATTTTGAGGATCCAAAAGTTAAAACCGTCGAATTCTCCTATGTTTAGCATAATGGGACAGAAAAAAGAGTCGAAAAAGGAATCTTGTTTTCTTTTAGGGGCCATTGGGAGAGGATGTAGGAGAAAATGCTAAGGTTTATTTGTTGAGGAGGAATAATTTTTGTTGGTCTGAATGAATGAGTGATGAAATGATCTATATATAGAGTAGAAGAAACCTAAATTAGGAAGAGAATTAAATGACATAGCATATTCTGGAATTAAACTAACCGAGTTCGGTCCAAGCTTGGCCCGAGTTCGGTCTGAATTCTGTTATTTATTTCCAGAATCTTAATATAACTTTAATCGATATTATGCCTTTCTGAACTTGATATAAATATAGATAATAAGTGTTAAACTTAAATCGTACGTTTTCAAGAGTTTAAATAATCTCGGAGTAGCTGTAGAGGCCGGATCCCAACTAGAGGTGGTCCGAAGACACTTAAGTATTATGTCACTTAAGGTTATTTATACCTTTTTGACAAAGGGCCCTTTCGGCTTGTATCCAAAAAATTTAAAACTTTTTAAAAGTGTGACAAAAAATTTATAAAGTATCTTATGATTCTTATATTTTATCATAATTTAAAAGTCCTAATTCTTGACAGATAAAGTTGAATCGATCTTCAGGTAAAGGTTTAGTAAAGATATCTGCTAGTTGGTGTTCTATGTCCACATACTCTAAACAAATATATTCGTGTGATTGATGATCCCTTAGAAAATGATGACGAATTTCTTTGTGCTAAGTGCGTGAGTGGCATACTGGATTTTTGGTGAGATTAATGGTGCTAGTGTTATCACAAAAAATATGAATGTTCTTATAGTGCAGATTGAAGTCTTCAAGGGTTTGTTTCATCCATAAAATTTGAGCACAACAACATCCTGCGAAGACATACTCTTCCTCAGTTGTTGATAATACAACAAAATTTTGTTTCTTGCAAAACCAGGAGACTAGAGACTTTCCTAGAAAATGATACGTGCTGCTGGTACTTTTTCGATCGACTTTGCATCCAGCAAAATCAGTATCGAAGTAACCAGCAAGGTCAAAGTGTAACGCCCGCAACCGCACGGTACGTTACGTTGAGTCGGATTGAATAAAACAAATGCTGGTTACATTTGAATTGTTGGATTTTGGGAAGAAGGATTGATTGAGTTGGTTTTATGTGCAGATGGCTAGCGAGTTCGATGGGAATCAGGTGTTCGTTCAGAACAGTACTGAATAGCTGGATGGAAGCGATAATGCCGTCTTTCTTATTTCGATTGGTCGGATGATTTGGAGAGCACGACCTGCTCGCACGGTCATACCAGTTGAGTAGATCGCGCTTGCATCAGACCTCGAGTTCAAGGGATTGGCCGTATCGGCAGGACGGGATGCCTAACGGGATCAAACATTGTGAGTGGGCTCTTTCCCTTCTCCTCTACTCCTTCATGCCTAATAATATAGAAAATATGTAAAAGGCTTGAACACTTGGGTTAAAACATTGGGAATCACTACACTGAGGCGTGCATAGAGTGTACGTTGTTGGCTTGAATAGGATTGTGGCTTGAAATGATTTGCGCATTGGATAGTTAGAGCTATAGTTGGATTATACATTTGAGGCAGTTGGTTGAATTATTGGGATTATGCTTGGACGGTTGGAATGATACATTGAGGCATTGGAAATATCGAGAATTTGGGCGAGCGAGCGTGCATCCGTGCACGAGTATCACTTGGTCGCTTTGTCTTGCAAAGCAAGCAGTTGTGGTTCGAAACCGAACAACTGCATCGGCGAGGGTGTTGTGCCGCTTGATGGGACATTGTGCCACGAATGGAGCATTATTCCACTGAAGCGGCATTGTGCCACTGTTGGGGCATCGTGCCATGGGTTTGTCTCAAGTTGGGGTGTTGCACCTAATTTAAAATACTGTGTTGAGAAGAGGCATTGTACCTATGGGCATAATGATATTTTGGTGCCTTGGGCTATATGTTGAGGTTTGGTTTTGGAATCCTTGGTTGGATATGTTGGAAGAATGGTAATGGATGCTTTAGTTGGATATCGGTTGAACGAGTCTAGGATCGCTTGGTGGGGCGAGAATGTTCGATCCTCTCGTCATACCTACTTGGTGTCTGCATGTCACGGACAACCTGTGTGGCATAGGGTTTGGTTTTCTGGAACGGGATGAGGCACCGGGGCACCGGGACCGTTCTACCATGGAGGAAACAATGGGTATCACGTTTTTGGGCGTGGTACCGGTAGTCCGATACCACCAGGAGGGAGTAGCTGCCCAGCCCTGGATCGGGTAGTATTGCCCTATTGATCTTGGTCCGATCATTGTCCTTTATGGCTTTGCCAGTGACTTCATATAGCTAAGAGTTGGTTTGCTTTACTTTGGTTGGTTTGTGCATCGTGTAGGCGCGGCCACCTTGCCTCAGCAAGAGTGTGCACTCGAGATTGGAATATAAACTTTGGTTGAGGATGGATATTTGAGGCTTGGGAATGGTTCGATATGTTATTGTACAAACGATGGCATTGAGTAGGACGGGTTGCATGCTAGAATCCTTCGGGTTGGTTATATATATGCTTGTCGATTGGTTTGAGTTGAATGCTTGCATGCTTAAACTGCTTTACAGCTTTCCTTAACATATTATTTATATGCCATGAAATGAATCTAGGATTCAACTAGAAAGATCACCATATAACTGTTTGTATTCACTTTTTACTTAGTGTCGTCTTAGACGAGTGGGTTACCCTGCTCACCAGTATGGCTGTGTACTGACCCTTATTTGTGGGCAATATTTTAGGTACGCAGGCGTAGTGATGCTGCTTGGATATACGAGACATGATGTATGAACTGTAAGTACCTTTGTGGGCTAGAGAAAAAAGCAAGAGTATTTTATCGCCTTTGTGGCATTGCCTTCGTGGCATTGCCTTCGGGGCATTTCATTTGGACCCTATCGTGAGCTTCGCTGTGTATTACTCTGATGTATGCTTGGTACACAATACGAATTTCACTGTAACTTGGTCGTTTCAATGATAACTTTGGTGTTTAACAATATCGCCTTGTACGAGCGTAACTCCAGGCTCGTACGGCATCACGTCCCAAAGAGAACGATTATCCCGCGGGAGAGCTGCAACGTGGTGATTTACGTTCAGCGAGGACTTTTGCGCTTACGGAAGATTGGGGCATGACAGATTGGTATCAGAGCACCTAGTTCATTTCCTCGAACTTGGTCCTTCGTTTCATCACAAACTCTAAATAGCTTCCGCGTGTCGTTTAGCTCTTGACTCTACTCAGTGCCGCATCGGATGTTTCATGCAATAAGTCTATATATTGCTGGTTGTGGCTGCTTGTTATTCTTGGTTGCGTTGCCTTGGTTGGTTTTTGTTAGATCTCTTAGTCTCGTTAGGCGTTATTGTATTCGTACAGCAAGTTGAGTGGCGTTGTTGTATTTGTGCAACAAGTTGAGAGCTTTCGTTGGGTTAGCTTGGCTTGTCGTTCAGGGAGATTCTGATTGCCTCAATGGATCAGTTGGTTGGCATACGAGATTTGGTAATACGGCATGTTGTGAGTAGAAATATTCGATGAGAATGGATCGTTGCACGAGTTGCTCGTCTAGCAATTGTGTTGGATAGAAGTTAGAATTTTGGCTGTGGCGCATCGGTTGAGCATGTTTGAGTTTGGCTCAGGAATATCAGGATAAGTTGGCACGAGTTGCTCGTACAATAAATGTGTGAAACCATTGGGTATTGGGTTGGACTACTTGGAACACAATCGTTGCACGATTGCTCGTGTTGCGAAAGTATTAGACGGTATGGGAATAGCTGGAAGCATTGAGAATGGAATATAGCACGAGTTGCATCGCAAGATTGATGGAAATATTTGGATAATTCAGGCATTGCCTGAGTTTTGTGTCAGACTCGAATTGGGAAAGGCATGATCACACATAAGGGATGGTTCGAACGAATTTTGGATAAGTGCAAAGAAATCGTAATACGAGTAGCAACTTGATTCGGAGTGGTATATGGGATACCATATATTGAGCAAGGCATTAAAAAATATTTTGGTTGGACATCAATGGAAATTGCCTGAACGGACTCGGGTAATGGGAATACAAGTTGGTTGGTGCCCATCGACTGAGTTGGGAAGAATAAAAATGAAACAAGCGAATATTAAGTTGAGCATATCGAGAACGGACTTGTGCAAATGGAAGTATCGTTGGGCTTAAGAGATGGAAGAGATCGGATCAAATAGTTGGGAGACGCTTGAGCAAAATGATGGGTTAATCGGAGGATAGCGAGCACGGACTACGATTTTGGGCAACACATTGAGCTGATGGTTGAGCAATAAAACACGATTTGGTTTGGAGGGACAATGCGATGGAGTCACACAAACTTAAAAGATTTTGGATATTGCTGCTCGAGAAGTCGACTCAGGTTTAGCGGAAATGAAATTTTTGGGCAAGATGGTGCAACGATGGTAGACGGATTCTCCGGAAGACGTAGACAGATTATGGCAACAACTAAAGGCGAAGATTTATGGCGAACAGAATTTTAAAGATAGCTAAATGTGGGAGCAACGTCGGAACAAATTACTGTACTGCTCGAGTAAGTTGGACGTGCATGGTGGGACGCGGCAAAAAGATATAAATTTAAGCAAGTCTTGAGTTTCGAGAATTATTGCAATTGGTAGTACGAGAATCGAACATGCAATTCAGAAATTTGATGGATTCAGGACAGAACGACGGATTGATGGAAGACGGTTTCAACGAGAATGCTCGGATTCGGAAGTTCGCTCGGATGGAATGGTTGGATTTTGGTTCAGATTTACAGATAAGATATAGCATGGTTCATAGTAACTGTCCATCATGATAACTTACAATTATCGAGCGTAGTTTCGGGACAGCTGACCCTAGCGACTTGTCCGCTAAATCGGATATAAATATGGTAGACCCATAGAACGACCCTTGAGGCGGCGTATTTGGGAATGCGTCGAGGGCAGATGTAAGTAATATGTGTTAGAGATTTGGCTTATTGACTGAGTATTGGATTCGAGAAACCCTTGGGATAGTCTTCAGTTGAAGATGCATCCGGAAGATCGGAGCAATGGTAAAAATAGCCTAGTCAACTGATGAGATTCAGAGTCGCAGATTTTTATCGATGGCATCGCCTCTGACTCATCGTGCCCTGGAAGGGAATAGCGTTCATATGAATTAACGACTGTGAAAATAGCTCGTGAAGTTAAAGCAGCGGTTCATTCAGATCAAATCCTTACGAATACTGGAAGGGACAGACGTGCCTCAGATTTATAAGATGTCTCAGAATTTAGTCTGGGAAGCATGCTCATTCAGAAGGCAAAGATGATATCCTATGCTTCGAGGTAGTGGAAGCAGCACGAAGAACTATTCCATGCGCAACCTAGGAATTATGGCGAGTGTGTCCACGTTGAAATCGTGGCGATACTATCCCTTTGGTGTGGCGGCGAGATCTTCGTGGATCACACGAACCTCGATATAGTTGTTCACCCAGTGAGATATTGAGATGGCAGAAAAATGTGTTGGACTGAAATGATCTAAGCAAAGTTTGATATTTGGATAAGTCGCCTAGTTTGGGGTAGTATCGGTTGAGATGATCGTTCGGTGCATGAGATATATTTAGAGATGTTGCTAGTGCAATTTCAGAAATAGTTGGATGGATTGAGTTGGAACACAAACTGATTGAGTCGGTGGAAAATCATCATATTTGAGATTAGTGCTCAATCGAATGTGTTGGAATAAAAATCGTGATTTGGTTCAATTGGGAGTAAATCAAATGGATGCCTCGAACATAAAGATACCCTTGTAACTTGTTCAAATTTGCTATCGCAAGGCTCGGCTTGAATGCATGTATTTTAGGGACGCCTTAAATATGTGTACGATCCAAAACTAAGCGACACGAGGAATTCGTATTGAACTGCAAG
This sequence comes from Iris macrosiphon, assembly GCA_036927795.1. Classification (NCBI taxonomy): domain Eukaryota; kingdom Viridiplantae; phylum Streptophyta; class Magnoliopsida; order Asparagales; family Iridaceae; genus Iris; species Iris macrosiphon. The sequence goes on from JAYESA010000020.1 coordinate 66,356,067, forward strand.
GAGGATGTGAGAATTCAAGAATTTGTACGAGCATTCAGCAGAGCGAGATGCTGAGTCCAGATCGTGAGTATGAGAGTTGCATAGAGCTGATCTATAGAATTAGATTATGGCATGCTAGTAAAGGAATGAGTACCAGCACGGTTCGTGGACGAACCTGATTTTTAAGTAGAATATTATGTAATGCCCACAACCGCACGGTGCGTTACGCTGAGTCAGATTGAATAAAACAAATGCTGGTTACATTTGAATTGTTGAATTTTGGGAAGAAGGATTGATTGAGTTGGTTTCATGTGCAGATGGCTAGCGAGTTCGATGGAAATCAGGTGTTCGTTCAGAGCAGTACTGAATAGCAGGATGGGAGCGATAATGCCGTCTTCCTTAGTCCGATCGGTCGGATGATTTGGAGAGCACGGTCTGCTCACACGGTCATACCAGTTGAGTAGATCGCGCTTACATCGGACCTTGGGTTCAAGGGTTTGGCCGTATCGGCAGGACATGATGCCTAACGGGATCAAACATTGTGAGTAGGCTCTTTCCCTTCTCCTCTACTCCTTCATGCCTAATAATATGGAAAACACGTAAAAGGATTAAATACTTGGGCTAAAACATTAGGAATCACTACACTGAGGCGTGCATAGAGTGTACGTCGTTGGCTTGGATAGGATTGTGGCTTGAAATGATTTGCACGTTGGATAGTTGGAGCTATAGTTGGATTATACATTTGAGGCAGTCGGTTGAATTATTGGGATTATGCTTGGATGGTTGGAATGATACATTGAGGCATTGGGAATATCAGGAATTTGGGCGAGCGAGCATGTATCCGTGCACGAGTATCACTTGGTCGCTTTGTCTTGCAAAGCGAGCAGTTGTGGTTCAAAATCGAACAACTGCATCGACGAGGGTGTTGTGCCGCTTGATGGGGCATTGTGCCACGAATGGGGCATTGTGCCACTGAAGCGACATTGTGCCACTGTTGGGGCATCGTGCCATGGGTTTGTCTCGAGTTGGGGTGTTGAACCTAATTTGAAATACTGTGTTGAGAAGAGGCATTGTGCCTATGGGCATAATAATATTTTAGTGCCTTGGGCTATATGTTGAGGTTTGGTTTTGGAATCCTTGGTTGGATATGTTGGAAGAATGGTTATGGATGCTTTGGTTGGATATCGGTTGAACGATTCTAGGATCGCTTGGTGGGGCAAGAATGTTCGATCCTCTCGTCATACCTACTTGGTGTCTGCATGTCACGGACAACCTGTGTGGCACAGGATTTGGTTTCCTGGAACGGGATGAGGCACCGGGGCACCGGAACCGTTCCACCATGGAGGAAACAATGGGTATCACATTTTTGGGCGTGGTGCCGATAGTCCGATACCACCAGGAGGGAGTAGCTGCCCAGCCCTGGATCGGGTAGGACTGCCCTTTTGATCTTGGTCTGATCAATGTCCTTTATGGCTTTGCCAGTGACTTCATATAGATAAGAGTTGGTTTGCTTTACTTTGGTTGGTTTGTGCATCGTGTAGGCGCGGCCACCTTACCTCGGCAAGAGTATGCACTCGAGATTGGATATAAACTTTGGTTGAGGATGGATATTTGAGGCTTGGGAATGGTTCGATACATTATCGTGCAAACGATGGCATTGAGTAGGACGGGTTGCATGCTAGAATCCTTCGGGTTGGTTATATATATGCTTGTCGATTGGTTTGAGTTGAATGCTTGCATGCTTAAACTGCTTTACAGCTTTCCTTAACATATCATTCATATGCCATGAAATGAATCTAGGATTCAACTAGAAAGATCACCATATAACTATTTGCATTTACTTTTTACTTAGTGTCGGCTTGGACGAGTGGGTTACCCCGCTCACCTGTATGGCTGTGTACTGACCCATGTTTGTGGGCAATATTTCAGGTATGCAGGCGTAGTGGCGCTGCTTGAATATACGAGACATGATGTATGAACTGTAAGTACCTTTGTGGGCTAGAGAAAAGAGCAAGAGTATTTCATCGCCTTCGTGGCATTTCCTTCGGGGCATTTCATTTGGACCCTATCGTAAGCTTCGCTGCGTATTACTCTGATGTGTGCTTGGTACACAATACGACTTCCGCTATAACTTGGTCGTTTCAATGATAACTTTTGTGTTTAACAACATCGCCTTGTACGAGCGCAACTCGAGGCTCGTACGGCATCACGTCCCGAAGAGAACGATTGTCCCGCGGGAGAGCTGTAACGTGGTGATTCACGTTCAGCGGGGACTTTTGAGCTTGCGGGAGATTGGGACATGACACAAAGGACATGGTTTTGGGATACCATAAGCATGTCAACAAAGTACCTTTAAGGTATCTGAAGATACGCTTAACTGCGCACAAATATGATTCCTTAGGATTAGCCTGATATCTAGCACAAAGACATACAACAAACATAATGGCTGGACGACTAGAAGTTAGATATAATAAACTACCAATCATACATCGATACTCACGTATGTATGTTGCTTTACTGTATTCATCAAGGTCAAGCTTAGTGGATGTTCCCATTGGAGTTCCGATAGGCATTGCATTGTCTATGTTGAACTTTTTGAGCAAATTCTTCGTGTACTTAGCCTGATTGATAAAAGTTCCTTGTGAATCTGGTTTGATTTGCAAGCCTAGGAAGAAATTCAGTTCTTCCATCATGCTTATCTTAAATTCACTCTGCATACACTTAGCAAACTCGTTATATAGCATCTCATTAGTAGATCCAAATCTTGTTTGATTTGCAATCCTAAGAAGAAATTCAGTTCTTCCAGAAGTTTCTATAAAAAGGGTAGTATCAATTTTTTCTTTTGAAAAATTATTTTCAAGTAGAAAAAGGCTAAGACATTCATACCAAGCACGAGGGACTTGTTTGAATCCGTATAGAGTCTTTTGTAACTTGAATACGTGGTTAGGGTGTTTGAAATCTTCAAAACCAGGGGGTTGTTTAACAAAAATATCTTCTTTGATAACACCATTTAGAGAAGCACTTTTAACATCCATTTGAAAAAGTTTGAAGTTATAAAAACTAGCAAAAGCGTAAAGCATTCAGATAGATTCAAGTCTAGCAAAAGGAGCATAAGTCTCATCGTAGTCAATACCTTCCTCTTGGTTGTATCCTTGAGCTAGGAGACATGCTTTATTACATGTAACTGAACCATCCTCATTTAATTTATTTTAGAAAAACTATTTAGTACCAATGATCAGATAATCATAAGGTTTAGGAACAAGTTACCAAACTTGATTGCTTTCAAATCGGTTGAGTTTTTCTTGCATAGAAAAAATCCAAAATTCATCAGCAAAAGCTTCATCAGTAGTTTTAGGTTCTATTTGAGAGATACAAGCAATATTTGCAATGATATCTATATTTGAGGAACGTGTACTTATACCTTTCGATAGATCACCTATTACCAAGTTCTCAGGGTGATCTGTGGAGAACTTTAATCTCCTTGGCAGACTTTTTGGATGACTTGTACTGTTTGTGTCTTCTGATGTCTTATTGGTTGCGGGTTGACTACCTTCATCATCGCTTTCATTTAGTGCTTGAGTGTTGTGTTAATCAAATGTAACATTGATTGATTCTTCAACAGTCAATGAGGTTTTGTTGAATACTCTGAATCCTTTACTTTTGCCGGCATAACCTAGAAGAATACCTTCATCGGCCTTGGAGTCAAATTTTCCTAGATTATCTTTGGTATTAAGAATAAAACATTTTCAGCCAAAAACTTTAAAGTAACTAATTGTGGAGATTCTACCAAACCAAAGTACATATGGGATTTTCTTCGATATAGGTCGAATAAGCACCATATTCAAAACATGGCATGAAGTACTTATAGCTTCAGCCCAAAAGTATTTCCGAAGGTTATACTGATTTAACATGACTCTAGCCATATTGCCAAGATATCTATTCTTTTGCTCAACAACACCATTTTGTTGTGGAGTTCTAGGACAAAAAAAATTATGAGAAAAACTATTTTCATTCCAAAATCTTTTAAAATCACCAATTTTGAATTCGCCTCCATGGTCACTTCGGATATGAGTAATCATGAAACCTTTTTCGTTTTGAACCTTTTTGTAAAAAGTGACAAATTCAAAAAATACTTTATTTTTATTTGCAAGAAAATAAACCCATGTGTATCTAGAAAAATTATTAACAATAATATAAGCATAAGGCTTACCGCCAAGACTAGCGATTCTACTAGGTCCAAACAAGTCCATATGCAAGAGTTGGGGAGGTTTAGAGGTACTTGCAGAGTTGATTGTTTTAAAAGAAGATTTAGTAGCTTTATTCTTTTCACAGTCAGCGCATACCATATCTTTCTTGAAAGTAATCTCGGGTAAGCCTCTTACGAGTTTCTTTGTAGACAGTGTTGTAATATTGTCCATGTTTGCGTGTCCTAGATACATATGTCATAGCCAGTTGTCATCTTTGTTGGCGTATAGACATTTTTCTACATTATCACTATCTTTTGCATGATAGAAAATGTATATATTGTTTTCCCTAATCCCTTCAAAGATAACCTTACCAGTAGATCTTTCATAAATAGAATATTTTTTAACGAAGTTAATACGATAACCATGGTCAGCTAGATGACTGATGCTGAGTAGGTTGTGTTTTAATTCCGTTAATAGACAAACATCTTTTATGACATGATAGGGAGGAACACCTATATTACCATTACAAATAATGTATCCTCTGAGTTTATTGCCAAAGAAGACATAACCTTTTTTTATCGATAGCGTTGTAAATAGGTTAGCATCACCAGTCATATGTCGTGAGCAACCACTATCGAGAATTCACTTGCTTCTAGCATGAGAGGGTTGGTCCACCTAAAAAATGAGTTATAGATGTAACCCTTGGTACCCATTTCCTTGAGGGTCCTGCTGTGTTAGTTTTTGGTACCCATGCATAAACATTCATATCTACTAATTTTTTTTTCTACAGAATCTAGATATATGTCATTTATTACCATAGTTGTGTGATTGATGCTTGGTGCAGCATGATATATATGATTGAGTGAAGCAGTTCTTTGTGATATATGTGGATAGAATGCATGATTGTGTGGGACATTTCTTTGTGGTCTTCTATAATAGAATGCATGATTGTGTTTGGTTCTATGTGCATGATGATTGCATGAACTATTATGCATGTAGGTAGGAGCATAACTATGAGTGTTCTTTGGTTGGATGGAGGCTTGTTGGACCAGTTTACCCAATCTAATCTCTAACTTTTTAGAGGTAGCATATACTTCATCATATTTAGCAGTAAGAGCATCTATTCTACGTGCAACAATGGAGTTCTTCTTCTTTTCAGATTTGAGTTCTTCCTTAAGTTTAGGTTCTCCTGAGAGCTCTTGTCAAGACTGGCAAGTGCCTCGTGGAGGTTAAGCTTAAGTCTAGAATTCTTGTCTGAATTGTTTGAGGTATCCTTTACTTCACTAGTAGAGATGTTAGTCTCTCTATTTCAGTTTGACATTCTTGAACATATTTTTTAGCATTCTTGTACTTAATTTTAATTTTCCTAAAATTATCAAGAAGATCACTAAAAACATTACCTAGTTCATCAAAAGTAAAATCATCATAAGAGTTGTTATCCGTTACCTAATCAGCTAATGCCATGAAGCATAGGTTTGTTGCTTCTCGAGGATTCTCTTCTTTGGATTCACTAGCTTCACTTTCGTGCCAAATACTAGTGTTTGAATATTTTTGTGATGATGTTCTTCTGGATGAGTAATTGTGGCAATTTCTTTTTCTTAAGGTTGGACAATCATTCTTTATATGTCATGTGTTCTTACAGTTGTAGCATATAGGCTCTTCATCACTATTTTTAGTTGGCTCATTCTTCTTTGATTTCTCAAGATTTAGAAATTTCTTGAAGTTTCTGGTGGTCAGGGCAACTTCCTCATCTTGAGACTCATTGTCATACTTCCTCATCTTGAGACTCATTATCGTCGTAGTTATAGTTGATGATCTTTTTGTGATATTCCTTTAGAGCGATCGTCTTCTCCTTGGGAGTGGATTCTTCAAATTCCTTGAGATCCAGCTCGTGAGTCATCAGCTTACCCACGAGCGTGTTAAGGGTCATCGTGGTAAGATAATTCCTTTCTATGATTGTGGTGGCCTTGGGATTCCAGTTCTTTGTGAGTCCCCTGAGTACCTTGTGAATCTTCTCGTGATTGATGTACTCCTTGTCGAGTGATAATAGCAGGTTGACGATGTCGAGGAATCTTGTGAACATTTGAGTAATAGTCTCATTTTGCTTCATCTTTAATGCTTCATACTCTTGTGTTACACGACTTATTTTTGATTCCTTCACTTGGGAGGTTCCTTCATGAGTGACCTCAAGAAGTTTTCATACTTCGTACGAAGTTCCTCAAGTGAAGACCCTATTAAATTCAATTCTGTCTACAACATAAAATAGAGCGTTAATAGCTTTAGCATCAAGACTAGCTTATTTTATTCCGGTGTCTATGTACTTATCATGAGGCTTCTCTACAAGGTTACCATCTCTGACTATTTTAGGTGGATTCTGGTATCCTTCTACTACTACAGCCCAAAGGTCAAAATCAAGTAACTTTAGGTAGAAGTTCATACATGTCTTCTAGTACGTGTAGTTAATACCATTATGTCACTACCACATTCTGAAAACAAAGGTATTTTTGACTTTTTATATATTATTAATATTATGGTATTTATATTAAATAATTTCTTGATATGTATATTTAAATTAAATAATTGTATGAGATGTGTATTTAAATATTTACAGTGTTCATTAATGTTTGAGCCGGTAGACTTGACCTAGAAGCCCACTAGACGAACACCTGACAGAATTATGGGGATTATGTATTTAATTATTTTATTTAGAATTTAATTATTGGAGGCCGTAATTAATTACCGTAATTTATTTTAGGTTGGGGGACGTTCACAGTCGCATCGGGGGCAGACCGGAGTAGGCTGCACTGTCGGCGGAGGTGGACGGCATAGTGGGCGGCGGGTCGATGCTCAGTCCGGTCAGCGGGCTGCTGCTCCGGCCGCACGGGAGAGGATACACCACCGGTCGGCTGCTGTGGAGCCGCCGTGGGGGAAGAACAGCCGGTCGGGCTGCTTGTCAGGCTGCCGCGGGAGAGAACATCCGGTCGGGCTGCTGGTCAGGCCGCCGCGGGAGAGAACAGCCGGTCGTAGCCGGAGTGGCCGATCGGTCGGAGGGCTGAAGCTGGAGTTGGGTGACCCACAGTGAGAATGAGGGAAATTAAAGGAAGAAGAAGAAGGAGAATAATGGAGAGAGGTGGAGCTTTTGCATGGAGAGTTTATGGAGGAGTGAGGAGAGAGAGAGGTTTTCTTTTTAGGTTGTTATCCGTTACCTAATCAGCTAATGCCATGAAGCATAGGTTTGTTGCTTCTCGAGGATTCTCTTCTTTGGATTCACTAGCTTCACTTTCGTGCCAAATACTAGTGTTTGAATATTTTTGTGATGATGTTCTTCTGGATGAGTAATTGTGGCAATTTCTTTTTCTTAAGGTTGGACAATCATTCTTTATATGTCATGTCTTCTTACAGTTGTAGCATATAGGCTCTTCATCACTATTTTTAGTTGTCTCATTCTTCTTTGATTTCTCAAGATTTAGAAATTTCTTGAAGTTTCTGGTGGTCAGGGCAACTTCCTCATCTTGAGACTCATTATCATACTTCCTCATCTTGAGACTCATTATCGTCTTAGTTATAGTTGGTGATCTTTTTATGATGTTCCTTTAGATCGATCGTCTTCTCCTTGGGAGTGGATTCTTCAAATTCTTTGAGATCCAGCTCGTGAGTCATCAGCTTACCCATGAGCGTGTTAAGGGTCATCGTGGTAAGATAATTTCTTTCTATGATTGTGGTGGCCTTGGGATTCCAGTTTTTTGTGAGTCCCCTGAGTACCTTGTGAATCTTCTCGTGATTGATGTACTCCTTGTCGAGTGATAATAGTAGGTTGACGATGTCGAGGAATCTTGTGAACATTTGAGTAATAGTCTTATTTTGCTTCATCTTTAATGCTTCATACTCTTGTGTTAGACGACTTATTTTTGATTCCTTCACTTGGGAGGTTCCTTCATGAGTGACCTCAAGAAGTTTCCATACTTCGTACGAAGTTCCTTAAGTGAAGACCCTGTTAAATTCAATTCTGTCCACAACATAAAATAGAGCGTTAATAGCTTTAGTATCAAGACTAGCTTATTTTATTTCGGTGTCTATGTACTTATCATGAGGCTTCTCTACAAGGTTACCATCTCTGACTATTTTAGGTGGATTCTGGTATCCTTCTACTACTACAGCCCAAAGGTCAAAATCAAGTGACTTTAGGTAGAAGTTCATACACGTCTTCTAGTACGTGTAGTTAATACCATTATGTCACTACCACATTCTAAAAACAGGGGTATTTTTAACTTTTTATATATTATTAATATTATGGTATTTATATTAAATGATTTCTTGATATGTGTATTTAAATTAAATAATTGTATGAGATGTGTATTTAAATATTTATAGTGTTCATTATGTTTGAGCCGGTAGACTTGACCTAGAAGCCCACTAGACGAACACCTGACAGAATTATGGGGATTATGTATTTAATTATTTTATTTAGAATTTTATTATTGGAGGACATAATTAATTACCGTAATTTATTTAATTGTTGTACCTTGCCGTTGCTTCGATATTTGGAGCGCTACCCTAGCTTTTACCTTTGAACCAATTTCACAACCTTGCCCTAGACATGCCCGCCTTCTATTCTGCCATTTTTGTAATTCATAATTATGCTCTCTTGTACTTCATTTTAGCCGTACAATATCCGTTGTGGACGTTTATTTAATTTTTGAATAAATTCCAGCTTTGCTTCGATGTGCGTTCCAATCAAAATTGGAGGCAATCTTGACCCATTTTTCGTGTAACCCAAATTAGGATAATATTATGTTCTGAGTCTTCTTCACTAATGGTATTTGTGACCTGACCTGATTTTGGCCCTATGTACTCCTAATTAATTTTAGAACACAACTTGCATTTATTCTAATTAAATTGAGGATACCATTTTGCCTGATCCCGTTTAATCTCGACCTAATCCAAACACCCCACTAATTAAGCCCATACCAAACACACAACACCCCCTCACCCTATAAAATGCCAAACACCAAATCGCCCACCAAATTTTCATCATTTTATGCGTCTGTGCAAATATCCAAATTTAAGGGGACTAATTTACAAATTTGCATTAGGTGTCAACACCCCATTGGTTCAACTAAATGGAGAGCCCCAAACATTTGACTAGTCAACACCCTCATTCCTACATGAATAAATCCCTCCATGTCAAATCTTGACCATCCATTAAATGAGTACATCATCACCCTTCATTCCCACACACACCACCCTATTTAGTGTCCTATCACCAAGCCCTAATCCCCAAAAACCTAGGGAAGCCCCCTCCTCACAAGCCCCAACCGTAGCCTCCACATTTTCATTTTTTCCTTTCTTCTTCACTTTTCTTCTTCTTCCTTCTTTCTTCTTCTCCTCTTTTATTTTGAATTAGAAAGAGAGAGGGGGGAATCATCAACCCTCACCCACTGTTCACCCGGTCGAGCTCCGGCCAGCCGCCGAGCGTCGTTCCACCCGCAGCCTTCTTCCCCGGCCTTCCTCTTAGCTCCCCTCGACTCCGGTCGAGCTCCCCACCGGCTCCACCACCACTGTCAGCTGCATTCTCTCCTCCTCCTTGCATCTTCCTCCGGCTCGGCCGACCCGAGCGTCCGGCAACCCCGCGTCCAGCCCCCGACATCCCGCACGACCACCTCCCGCTGCTCTTCTTTCTCCCCCTGCCTGAGCACAACTCCGGCCAGCTCCACAATTTTGAGCTCACCCCGACCCTGGCTGCATTCCCTCCGGCGAGCCTCAACCTCTGCAACTCATCCCGACTCCTCAGCTCCATCCTCCCCAGCTGCATTCCCCGCTCCAGTAGCATCGACCCCGGCCTGCTGCTCCGGTCAGCCTGCACCCCAACCCCCATTGATCACCTGACCCTCCGGTCGAGCTTCCCACCCGACCATCACCAGAGCTGCCTCTCCGTTCTTCGAGCAGCCCCCGAGTCCCACTGCTCTTCCCCCACAGCCGACTCCTCCCCCATTCCTCCCTACTGCACCCGGAGCTCCCAGCCTCCAGTCTCCGGTCGATATCCCCGTCGACCACTGCGCTGCGCCGAGCATATCCCCGTTCCTCCACCATCTCCTCCCTGCATCCTTCCCCGGGCGAGCCCGACAGCCAGTTCAGCCATCACCACCACCACAGGCTTCACCATCACCACCAGCCTGTGCAGCACCCCCTCGCTGCAGCTCCTTCCCCGGTGGCCTACCTGCACTCCGGCACCACCACTACTGTGAGGCCCTTCCCCCTTCCCTCTTTTAGTGTATATACATATAATATATATTTGTGTGTATACGTATATACGTATATATGTGTGTGTAGGTGTATGTGTACGCATATGGTGTATGTGTATACGAATATATATATATATGTGTATATGTGTACGTATATATGTGTATATACGTATATGTGTGTACGTTCGTGTATTTTTCCCTATATATATATATATATATATATATATATATATATATATATATATATATATATATATATATATATGTATTCAATATATATATTGTGTATACGTATTAAATAATAAATATTAATATGTATTTTGGTGTATATATATATATATACGTAGTATATATATATTTATTTTGGTATATATGTACATGTATACATATATATATAGTATAAGTTAATATGTATTTTGATATATGTACGTATTTTGGTGTATATATATACGTAGCTTATATATATATTATATTGGTATATTTATACTTGTATATAAAATAAGTACTAATTTGGTATGTATGTATATATATATATATATATATATATATATATATATATATATATATATATATATATATATATATATATATATATATATATATTTGTTTTGGTATTTTGGTATATATATATATATATATATATATATATATATATATATATATATATATATATATATATATATATATACTTGTATACATATATGGTATAGGTATATTTTATTAGTGTATGTATATGTATAAATATATATATTCTTAAATAATGGGTGTTATGTATATTTTTTAACATATAAATATATATAATATATATTTCCATTTAATGTATATACACTAATACATATTTTGTATATACTTTGGTATAACCATATATATGTATTATATTTAATTATTGATATATGTATATATAGATACTAGGCGACCCAAGTATAATTACGGATACCCCGTATTTACACGAACCTATGACCCTTTGAACTGTTAGTTGTCTGCCACGCGTACACTGACGTACTGGCAAGCCCCGTACCATTTTGATCGTCTGTCTTGCCCAGCAATCGCAGACGCAACGCCCGTACAATTTGACGCACACTGACCCTAGATTGACCAGTGCCATACCTGGTAGAGCCCCTGAGTTCATGTATTTGTGTTGTGTTAGTGTAGCATCTGATACAATATTATATTTATGATATGTCTATAGGACTGTTGGATCCTCCAGACGATACTCTGGGATAGGACATTGGTTTTACCAGCTAAGGACCCAAGGCGAGTACATTCTCTGATTAGCTTCTTATTTATGATATCCCCTATGTTCATTATATTTAGTATAAATATCCATATTCTCGACACGCTGGTTACACGGATTGGTATATACGGATCTCGTCATGAGATGTTATTCCTTGTTCATGGTGTAGCTTGTACAAGACTTGTTTCATTGTTATCTTGTGCATGTACAGACACTAATTTCCGGGAAGACTTGCTACCTTCCTAGGAAATCTCGTGCCATAGCGTACCATGGTTGGATCTACTATACCAGTCGGGGGTGGGGAGTATTTTAGTATAGATATGTGATCATACCCAACTCTACATGCATCATAGCTCACCCCACATCTCACGTCGGGTGCGACCTGACCATTACATGCTTCATAGCTGTTACATGTGATTAGCCTGACCTCTACATGCATCATAGCTAACCAAATGGTTAGCCTGACCTTACATGAATCATAGTTAATCATATATAACCAGCCTGATCAAGTTTCCAAGCCGATCACATGTTAAAGCTAGTACTCACACACTTAGTCATAGTATTCTTGCTCATTGACATATTATTTCCTTTTCTGCATTTACTTACAGTATTTCCAGTATATCCTTTATTGTATGTTTCTCGTACATATACATGCATCTTATATATTTCTATCTATATACTGCTACATAGTTTATATCATTGATATAGAACTGCTATTTAGAAATGTACTTTGCTCCTTCCTGACTGGAAAATATTTTTCAGACTATGCCTAGAGGACTGGTATCCGACACTTGTGGACCACAGGGTGAGTAGCTGCAGTCTTGGATTTAGTAGTTCAGTCATGATTCCGGGAGGTCTAGCCGAAATCACTAGATATCTAGTTAGTTTCCTTCAGTAGTTTATTTGGTACCGGATTTGTCTCCGGTATTTTGTTGAGACTTGGATTTATTGTTGAGTTAGATTTATTTACATTAGACTTGTATTTTATTCTTATTTATTTCTTCGATTTCTTATCGTGCTGTAGTTATGTGATTGAGTATGTTGTTCTATATTGTTATCCGTGTCTCCTTATGCAGTTGGATACTAGTGCGAGATTATTTAGATAGTGCTTGACCTAGACAGCGTTCTACCGCCGATGCTGCGGCGTAGGCTGGACGTACCCGCTCACTCGTTCTCCTATACAGGGTGCGAGTTGTGACACATTAAATAAGGGTGGCCTATTTGTGGACTGGCCTTCACCATTATTGGTGTAGATAGATCTAACAGTTTTCATAAGTCTCTTAGGATGTTAAGCCAAATATCAAGAGAACTAGCTCTGATACCAATTATAGGACGTGAGGCAACTCTAGAGGGGGGTGAATAGAGTACAGCAGAATAATCTACCCAATTTAAGATTATTAGAATGAAGGCAGTTGCTAACTAATATTGTATTTAAAGACAGTAAAGTAGAGCAGTAAAGTAGAGAGAGAAAGCAAATGCAAATACCAAGATGTATACTGGTTTTCCTCTGAGAGGACTAGTCCAGTCCCGAGAACTCAAGCTCGGAGTTTTCTCCTCTATAATCACCAATAGTGAATCACAAGCTTTGATCTGAAGGCTTGCCACTTCTTTACACCACAAGATTTGATCCAAAGTCTCGCAACTTCATATCTTAGAGAGAGATAGTAACTGATCGAACAAAGCCCTTTACAACTCAGAAGACTTCTCGACCGAGATCGCACTTGGCACTAATAAGGCTAGGGAGTTGCTCTATGAGATAGAAAAGTTAAGGATTTAGGGGTTTGCTCCCAATATAATAGAAGACTTAAGAATGGTTGAGTGAGTAAGAATGAAGAATTTTAATCCTATTTATAGGGTATAGGCAAATAAATTCGGTCAGAATTTGGTCAAGGTTTAATTCAAATTTCCAACCGTTGGGCCAAGAAATCAAGAGCTATTGAACTGGTTGATTTTAATAAGTATGGTAGAATTTGTAAATAAATGTGGCCTGATTTGGTAGTGTAAACCCCCTGAATTTTCAAATTATTAAATCTTAAATTTTTCCCAATTTTCTAGAATTTTCTGGGAATTTTCTAAAATTAAAATCAAGATTTTAATTAATAAATGATTTTTAATTATCAATAAATAATATTAAAATATTATGAAAATAATATTTTTGGGTGAAAAAGGGAAAACTGGACTTAGGACAATTTTTTTGGAATTTATTGGATCCCGGACCTATTTTTAAATGCCTAAAAATCTATTTATTTAATTATTTATTTATTAATTTATTTATTAAATATTTTATTATTATTATTAATATTAATTATTTTCTAACCCTAGCCCATGGCCCAGCCCGCAGCCCGCGGCCCGGCCCATTGGGCCGAACCCGAACCCAGCCAGCCCACCGAGCCCAGCCCCTTAGCGGGTCGGGTCGGATCCCCAGACCCGCACCCGACCCGACCCTACCAGGGTCCCCCTCACCCCCACGACCCTTTCCGCCTCCGCTTCCGACGCCGCCGCTTCCGCCGCCCGTGCCAGTCCACGTCCCCGCTCCGCTCCGCCTTCCCCGCCCTCGCCTCCGCCATCCCCGGCCGACCCAGCGCCCCTACCCGCCTATAAAAGCCCCGACCCCGGCCGCCCCTTCGACCCACTCGCCCCCGCTCCGCCGCTCCTCTACTCGCCACCGCCACCGCAGAACCCCCTCGTCGTCGCCGTGCTCCGCTCGCCACCCAGCGCCGTCCTCTTCCCTCGGCGCCGCCTCCTCCTCCGCCCTCGGTCGACCACAGCAACCGCAGCAGCAGCTCCCCGCGCCGCCTCCGGCCGCCGGCGAGTCCCCAGCCACCGCGCCGTCAGCCGCCGCGCTGCCCTGGTCCCCTCCGCCGCAGCCCAGCCGCCCACGCCGTCGCCTCCGGCCGACGCGACTCCACCAGAACCCTAACCCTAATTTGGATTCGCGTGTCCGACACGAGTCGGACACGACTCGACCCTGATTTTCGGGTCCCCTTCAGGTGCGTGTAACTTTCGCCTCGTAGCTCCGTTTTTAATTCTGCAAATTGCGTTGCGAAGCCTGTATGACCCTCTCGGTGCCCGGACAAATCGCTCGGGGCATCGCGTCCTGTGGTGATCGCACACCGCGATCCAAAAATAGGAAAAACCAGACCCTATTTCGCCCCGGAACTGAGTATGCCCCGCCAAACGGGACGACTTGGTCGCGTGCGGACTTCACAGATACGTGCGCACCGTCGATACGGACGTGTGAGATTTTTCGGAAGCTGATTCGGGTGTGCGTGCACCCCAGAATCAACGCGTATCCGCGGATACCGTCCCGTATCCACCTTTTCTGCAATTCACCCTAACTTCGTACACACACGTCGGATCGAAACGAAACTTACGCCATCGGACTCGTAGCGATACGCTGGTCCTGTGGGTCAAGTTTGGTTCGATTCTGAGAACGTTGACGAAATCGCGTGTCGTGGGCCCCACAGGCCTCG
This sequence comes from Iris macrosiphon, assembly GCA_036927795.1. Lineage (NCBI taxonomy): Eukaryota > Viridiplantae > Streptophyta > Magnoliopsida > Asparagales > Iridaceae > Iris > Iris macrosiphon. The sequence continues at coordinate 66,371,182 of JAYESA010000020.1, forward strand.
CTCGACTGGCAATTTTGTGTTCGGCTCATCGGAATCCAAATCTGGAAGTTTTGTTGGGTTCGTATCAGCGTTCCTGACCTGTTGACACTAAGTTTGGTGAATTTGGAGACCTTTGACCCGGACACGTTTTTTGGTGCAAAGCGGGCCCACCGGCGGACCCCGTTTTGACCCAAAACTGTCGTTTTTGCCCTTGTCTCCAAATTGGACCCAAGGATAGGCGTTTCTAGCTATTTGACATCTTCTGAGCATGATGGTAATGTTTATTTTAGCATCTGGACACATTTCTAGAATTTCCCCGAGATAAACTATATTTGGATCCAAACATCAGGCAAGTACCTGCACTTCAAGTTTAATCTTTATATTGTGATAGTTAATTCCCTGCTCTACTAGTACCCTTGATGTTTACACGTAGTGTTAGAATCTGGATTTCATGTCTTGAATATTGGATTTCATGTCTTGCTTTTCGTGTCGGGTGGGAGAATACTAAAAGGCATGTAGTTTACCCTACCCGCCGCTGTTGGTACAAGACTGTCCATCAGCCGGATCTCGATTTTTTCTGTTTAATAGCCGTTCATGATGGCCGGTTTAACCTTATAGACCCCTACATGCCAACTAGGTATTCTAAATACACAAGTTCACACACATAGTTTCTTGTCTTGTTGCAGTTCCTGTTGTCTTGTTGCAGTTTTATTTACTTGTCTCATTTATTCCGGTTTTACTCATAACCCTGTTTATAGCTTTTTAACTCTTAGTTATTGTTGCTTCTTTTTGCATATTCTCAACATGATACTTAGTCAGTTCTTTTCTTACTTGTCATAAATATTTAGTTTAATCTTGTTGTGCATTGTGTACTTTGCTCCTTTCCTGACTGGATCCATTATTTTAGGTGATGATGAGGACTATGTCCCCACCTTTTATGGCCCATATGAGGGAACAGATGACATTTATGAGGAGCCAGTTCCCACTCAGGAGACTACCTTTGAGGAGTAGTAGCCAGTTAGCTAGTATTTTCTTTCAGCACAGCAATCGGGTTTGCCCCCGATTTATCTTCTGGATTCTGTATTAAACTATGGATCTATATATCATTTTTGTCTTATGAAAACTTGGTATTCCTATTTCCTGTTATTTTCCTTGTCTATTTACTTTACTGTGGATGAGATAGATTATAAACTACCTGTGATAATGACCTAGACAGCGTACTACCGCCGACACTGCGGCGTAGGCTGGACGTGCCCACGCACTCGTGCCCGAATAACCGGGTACGGGTCGTGACAGGTAGATAGGTTCTTTGGTTTATTTGAGTGGACTAGATATCTGGGTATAGGTATTTGGATTTTGCCAGTGCGACGCAGCTTACATCAGTTCTAGACTCAAATAAATAAAATCTTACATTTGAATAGACGAAATACAGATGATATGTAATAGCAGTGCTGAGGCTTTACATCACGATATATCAATACATGGTTTAGTTAACTATTAAAATCAAGTTGAATGAGACCGGATAGGCCAATATTCTCCACTATGAGTATCATTTTGTATTACCTTTTCGCGTTTAGCCGACGGTACTTGTTATCTATTTATCTGGACATTAGTTCCTTTAGGTGATTGTATATTATTCAGAACACGATTGCCTTACAATTATGTACTCTTGACAATATACTAGTTTATTATTCTGGATAACTAGTTCCATGATCATTCTGGATAACTGGTTCCATGATCATTCTGATAGAGCATCAGGGACGCCTAACTCCTTTAGCTTACATGTTCATTCTTATTGTTTCTTGGTTGATGATTGAGACATAGATGTTCTTGAACCTAGGTGACTTGATTGTAGAATGAACCCCCTTGTCTCTAGACAGCCTTAGCACATTACGGGTTACTTCGATATCCCGCAAGGTGTGGTTGGCTGAGTCATACTTTCGCTCTCTAGTATTCTAGTTATGGGGCATGGCAAGGTTTTAGTGGTGGCTCATGCAGGTCTGTCATTTCAGACTTGTGGGGTATCTTTTTCTAGGATTCTCATTCAAAACTGTTTCCTTTGATATCATGAATTCATCTTCTTCGATACCGATCTTGAACTATCATCAGTTTACTTTATTGTTCTTTCTTATCCTGTCATTTAATATCTTGGTGTCCTTTTTCTTTATGAGCACTTCATCCTAGCCTGGTAGGGCAGCAGATGTGGTAAAACGGTTAGAAGAACAAGATCCCATTGAGCGCCAACAAGAGATAGTACTTCCTCAAGATCAGCTTTGAGTAGAGCCAATTGGTAGGCAACATGTACCAGAGATCCCGGTACCCCCGGCAGTTCCAGTAGCACCAGCATCACTTGATACCCCGACATTGTTAGAAATTACCAAAGGTATGAGGGCTATGCAACATCATCAGATGGCAATGCAACAGCACCAACAGCTTCGACAATAGGAGCAGAACGTCCTGTTAAACCAAGGATTGTAAATGGCTCTGGAGGAGAGTGAAGAAGAAGATTATGAGACATCTTACAGATTCTGTCGACTCAACCCGAGCTATTTCGAAGGCACAGAGGATGATATTACAGCGGATGCTTGGCTTCAAGACATTGATACGATCATGGAGGCAGCTAAGGTTCCAACAGAGGAGCAAGTTAATCAAGTCCAATTACAACTATGAGATCTTGCTTGTGATTGGTGGGCAATGAAGGAAGTCGGGTTGAAGAATCTTATCTCTTGGGACAACTTCAGAACCCGGTTCAGGACCAAGTATTTCGGAGTAGTGGCGTAGTATGATCTGCAGAAAATATTTATTGATCTCAGTTAATCCGATAGAACATTGGATAGATACGCAGCAGAGTTCTACAGGCTGAGCAGGTTTTCTCTAACTATGGTGACGACAGAGCAAGAAAGGGCTATGAGATTCCAGCAAGGGCTTCGTACAACTGGTAGAAGGACATGACTACCAGACATTTGATGTCGTATTGATTGCGGCCATGAGACATGAGTTTACCATCTAGAGGTTAGCTTCGAGGACTAGAGGACATAAGAGGTCTTATGCACCGAACACAGGTAGAGGACCAGCACTCGATATTCGTATTCGTGATTTGGCACAACGGGGACAATGGCATCAGATGAGACAATGACAATTTGGCAACAACATCCGAGACAACATCAACAACGCCCATATGATCCAGTAGGATGTACCTATTATGGCAAAGGAGGTCACACTCAGGATGTGTGCAGGATGACAAGTGGAAGATGCTTGAGGTGTGCGAGTTCAGACCACATGATAGCTACTTGCCCCAAGATAAAGTGGCAAGGAGGACCATATCAACAATTCCCACCATTGCCAGCTCCAGAAGCAGTTATGTATGAAGAGCTAGCATTAGCAGTACGACCATTAACCCAACGTTTGATGTTGACGCAAGCACAGGTATTTCACCAGAGACAATGTCAGTTTGGTCAGCAGGGACCACAACGACAGCGTCATCCTTACGATAGGGCTGTAGCATCACCGAGATGTGAACAAACAAAGTTTGGCGTGCTAGAACATATGTTGGCCAAGGGTAGTCTAATCGAGGGTAAGTTTTGAGCTTCTTTCAGTCAAATCTTTTGGGTCCGGTATATTCGGCGAGTGGAGATAATTTTTGTCTCACTCATTTGCCTCTGTACCTCTTGATACATGATGGATATCATATTTCCCGACTATGAAGGTATGTCATGGGTAGAATCATGTTCTTGACTAAGTCGTGGGTACCAATTTAGCCCGAGATTTGATCATTGTCCATTTTTTAGAGTCAGCATTGGCCAGCGAGGACAAGTTCCTATTTTGACTGTCTCAGGAGACATATTTATCTGTATGCCTCCAGTTCTCCCTTTTTCTTTCTGATTGGTTGGATTGCTTGAGCATTTACTTGTAGTTGATGTTGGTTATTTATCTGCATGTCCCATATGTGCTTGGTTTTTTAGTTAGTTGTAGCCCATGTGATCTTGTAGTGCATGAGTTGTGATTGCTGAGTTTCCTGCTTAGTTCATGAGTTTCGGATTGGATCATAAGTATTCTGCTTGGTATATAAGTTTTCTTGCTTGGTGATCATCTCGACTAGCCTAGCGAATTTTGAGGACAAAATTTTTTAAAGGAGAGTAGAGATGTCACACCCGTTCCCAGATTTGGTATTCTTGAATTTATGATATTTAAAAAAAATTCTTTTGATGTATTCATGCTGTATTTTACATATTGGTTACTGTTAATTATTTTATATTTTATTTAATTATATTTTTGTTTATTATGGGAGACTTTCCGAGGCCAGTAGTGCACACATTGGCAATTGCCTGAACCAGTGCTAGGACTCGTATATAGGATGGATATCTGACCCGGTTCACTTTTGAAACCACTAAGCTTATTTGGATGGTTAGGATTGCATGAGGATTAGTCATTACTAGAATACAATTTTTCCCTCTTGGGTATATATACTCCTCTTTCTCTCTCTTCTCTTTCATTTTTTCATTTCATTTCTTTACTTCTTCTTTCCTCTTCCTCCTTCCCTCAAGAGCTCACAACCGAAACCCTAAACCCTAGCCCTAGACTTGGCTCTAGGAAGAGGTTTGTTAATCTACTATGGCAAGTACATCTTGCTCAAAGTGGTGAAGCCATAGATTTTTGTATTTTTTATATATGTAGTAATAAAAATATGTTTGATGGAAATATTCTCCTTAATGTTCTCATTAGTTTTAGTTCTTAGAATTTTTGGTTTTGATGAACTGTTTTGAGTAGATCTAAGTTTTAAAGTTAGGATTTTTCATGGGTTCCAAAAAATTTTCTTGGTTTTGATCTATTAAAATATGGTATTTTAGAAAGAAAAAGTATAGTTGATGGAGCACTTCATTTCGAGCATTTTGGCTTTTGGTTCACTTGATTCAGAGTTAAAATAATATTTTTATGAAGAAAAGAAATTTTTAGTTTTGGAGCTTTTTCGCTATGGCTGAACTTGTTGTTTGGAGAAGACGAAGTTCGCATGCTACCAGCATTCTATGCGGCCGAGAGTTCTATGCGGCCTTGCTTTCATGCGATATTTACTCTTTGCCGTATATGTCACCAGCATGTGACCATCATTTTGGATGCATGACTGATCATGACACAAAGTGTTATGAAGCTAACATATCTTGGCCTCGCCCTCTCGGTGTGGGTTCTCTTTGATGTGGACCTCCTGTCCAGGCTTGTGCTTGGACATATGCAAAATGCTGAGGCCTCTGCTGCTGGATTATTGGAGACTGGGTCGACAAAGGCTTCGGACCCTGGTACTGCTGAACCGGCACTGGTGCCCTATAATATGGACCTACCAAGGAAGATAATGATAAACTGGCTATGTGGGCAAGATCCGACTCCATGGTCTGAAGCTCCACAGACCAAGCATAACCCTAGTGCTCTGTGGCACTCTGATAAAACGTTCCCTGGTTTTCCATAATGAGAATACCCCCACTGAAGGAGATGATCTCTGTTGCTAAGGACGTGTCTGGTCGCTGAAACGATGCTGCCAAAGTTTTCCTTATCGGGGTTCCAATCGTCAATGCTTGCACTGCTAGAGCTGGTACTAAAGATTGGGTATAAGATCCTCCTAAGGTGTGAGACCTCTTTCGGCCCCCAAATCTATCGACAATCCTCTAGGAGGTATACTCGGGCCTCCTCGCCGCTCGTATCACTATGTCAAACGTCTGAAACTCATGTAGCTCCACTGCCAAGATGAACCCTAGGTGAAGTCCCTGCTGAAACCACCTTGCTCTCTCCAATTAGGTCGCCACCAAAGTGGGAGCAAACTGACTCAACCTACAGAACTATGCCATATAGCCGTCGACAGTCCTGTCCATCTTCTTCAAGTTGTTGAATCTCAGCTATAGATCATAAAGCAATACCACATGAAAGTACCTCGTCTATAATCTCTCACTAAATACTGCTCATAAGATAAGTGTTTCCAAGGAAACTACTTGAGCTGCCCACCAGTCTCGGGCTAAGTCTAGCAACTGAAGTCGTACTACTGTCACTCATTCCCAATCCGGAATACTTGCTGCCTCAAGTATAGAATCAGTATCCTGGAACCATGCATCAGATGCAATCGCATCCACAGTGTTATAAAATATGGTAGTTGAAAGCGCTTAAAGTTGTTCGTCAAATTGTTGGCAATGTCCGTCTCTCCCCAAGGCCTCCTGTATTAACTGGATGAGAGCGTCATCTCGGCGCTCTTGCGATGCTAATAAATGTTTGATAATCCCCATCAGTGTCTGGGTACTTTCTTCTGTATTATGTGGTACTGGCAGAATTTCTACTACTAGTACAACTTGAGGCTCTAACTGAACCTGGGGTTCCATAGTCTTTTTGCCAGTCTGGATTCTTCCCCAGAATATAGAGACTGAATCTCTAGAATTTGTTGGCCGGCTGGTGGTTGTCCTACTATCTACGGATCTCTAGCTGGATGATCGAAAGGACCATGAAAAGTATCCCTGAAAGATAGAGGACACAAGGATCAAATTGGAAGGACCTGATTGATGAAGGAAGAAAGCAGATAACATGTCAAGAATCAGGGATATTGTACAAAAATGAGATCAAGGAGTGACATGATTTAGACTTCTAAGCATTGGTAAATCCCCACATATTCATAGTTGTTATATCTACATGGACCACCACTTAAATCATGTAATATCCCAGGACCAGAATACTGGAGAGTGGGGGCAGACAAAGCCAGCTACGCATATGAGAGTATACCAATACCCCGATGATACAGTCACGGGTATCTTAGACATGTGAAGAAAACCCAACTTAGGAACAAAAACCAGCATGCAAAACAAGCATAAGATATTAAAGCAATTAAAATATTAATGGAGTGAGTATAAGTAAACTTGCATATTTAAATAAACAGAAAATTGCTTGGATAGGACAGGACTAGCAATCAACCAATCAAGGACAAGCATTTCCTACGGCTTGCTAATTATTAACTAAGTAGGGTTATCACAATCCTAATTACTATCACATGCATTTTGGAAATTCCATACAACCACAAGCCCTGCAGTCCATCCGGATCATCCAAGTCATAAGGGATACATAATATAATTAACATATATAAATATTTTTACTTGTAATGCAACACTCGACGGTGTGCTGCAAGTGTGCCCCGCACGACGGAGAGCTCCAAATCAATAGGAACGATGTCGGGATTGTATGTAACCAGGAATTTCCCTAATTGATTCTAGGTATCAAATCTAGTTCATTAACCTGATCAGTTTAATCAAGATTCTAGACCGTGGTGCCCGAAAATTTGCCTTAGAGATGATGCAAGACTGGACAATAGCTTGACAGGTATAATCAAAATCAACCACGGAATGAAAAGTCATGCAATACTGGTGCTACTATTAGCCTCAATCAGGACAGTACAAGAATCTTGAGTCATGAATGCGCTGCGTTGAGCCACTATCAGGAATATCAGTGTTGTATTTACATAAACATGGGCTTAGAACTCCAAGCTTCATTACAAGTACTAACACCATTAAGGGAAAGAAAGCATAATGTACATTATCCTAACGTTAAGTTAAGAAGGCAAAACAATCAAAGAATAAAGCAACAATGGATAAAATATTCAAACTTGCAAAATTGCACAAAACTAGATTTTGACACAATTTAGAAAATTGGACATAACTTTCTCATCCGAACTCTAAATGAGACGATTCCAAAAGATTTGGAAAGGAAAGAAATAGTTATAAAAATTTTATGTTTTGATTTTTTTCAGATTCTAGCTACAAATAAAGCTAAATAGTAAAAAATAGGTCATCCGGGTCAACATGCGGGCGGCTCACTGTGTGCGGCCATAATTTTGTGCACGGTGCACTGCGTATGGAAAGAAGTAATTTGTACAGCGCATCAATGCACGCTGCAAAGATGTGATGCGCGCGGCACATGCGTCAACAAAAAATTAATACCGGACGCACTGGGCGCGACAAGAATTCCATGTGTAGCGCATTGCTCGTAGCAAGAGAGTGATGTGCGTGGCGCATCGATGCTCGTGGCGCATGTGGCATCAAAAAATATGTATACGGCACACTGCGAGCAACCAGATTACTTTGCACGGTGCACTGCATGCGGCAATGTTCATCATCCCTGCCGGACAGGTCCGAGAACAAAGCTCAAAATTTTATTTTTGCTATAAAACTTTAATTGAACTCCAAATTAAGCGATTCAAAAGACAAATTGCTCGAAATAAAAAGATCTAAAACATAGAACAACTAATTTTTGTAAGTAAATAGTTTTAGTAAATCAAAACCAAGAAAATTGCAAGAAAGCCATGGAAACCTTAACATAGAAATGTAGATCTACTCTATTCAAGCCATCAAAACCAAAAATACTAAGTACTAAACAAGTAGTGTAAAATCCCTAATTTTTAAAACCGTATTAATTATTTAATTAATTTATAGCATTTATTAGAATTTTGGAAGTAATAGAATTTATTTAATTTTTTATTTTGAGATAATTGTGCAATAGAGAATTTATGGAACAATTATAATTTTTCTTTAATTATTTTCATATAGGAGACCCTGTGGACAGTTGATAGATTTATTTTACGCACCAATATGAATTCCTCGAATTATATATATATATATATATATATATATATATATATATATATATATATATATATATAAAGTTTATTAATAGAAAAGAATAAAAGAAATAATAATAAATAGTATAATTATAATAATAATAATTATAGAAATAGTAATAATAATAAGTAATAGTTATTATAATAATAATAATAATAATAATAATAATAATAATAATAATAATGTTGTTATTATTATTATTATTATTAGTAATAATAATAACGTAATTAAATAAGAAATAGAAAAGAAAAAAAAGAAAAAAAGAATAAGAAAAAGAAAAAGAAAAGAAAAGAAACTCTAATAAAATCCTAATCAAACTATTAAACCACTAACCCCTAATTAAAACCCTAAGCTAATCCCTCTTCCCTTAATTAACTAATCCCTACTCTTAAACCCCTAAGCCCAGGAACCTACCCCCGCTCCTATTCTTCCTAACCCGCGCACAGCGGTTTCCTTCTACACCCGCTCTCTTCCTCTCTCTATATATAAATATATATACAATCTATACTCTAACCCTAAACCCTAACCCTAACTCTACTCTCCTCTCCTTTGATCCAACCCGACGCCGCCGACCTCCAGCCCACCCACCGCCGGCCGGCCATCGACGTTCGCGTCACCCGCGCGAGAACGCAGCGCAGATTTTGGCGACAACGATCGCTACTTCACGGGCTGATTCCCGCCTCCTCGCTCAACCAAATTCCAATTCGTCTTCGCCGGTATGATCATCACCTATCCCTCTTCCAATCCCGTAGATTAGTTTCCATCGTGCAGCGCACAAACCTAGGTAAAAATTAACGCCAAGTCAAGGAAAAACCATGACATTAAATCTCAGAAAATTTGTTGCAACCACCCATGTTTACGGACTCGTATCTCCCACCACAGAGATCCAAATTTAGTTTTTCTTCTTGCTATGCGAAGACCGCCTAACCTAGATTATTTTTTGTCAATTACTTTATTTTATTTGATGCTAAATGCTGAATTAAATCGGATGAAAAATCACGAAAAACCTATTTTTCCAAATTCCAAAATTTGTGATACGCAGCGCACCCCGCCAAACGGGACCGCCCCGTCGTGTACCAAGTGTACCAAAAGGTGCACACAGTATACCCAGACGTGTGGGCTTTTGCAAAAACTGATTTGGAGCATGTGCGCGTCAGAATCAGCCCGTATCCGCAGAAAATCCCCCATGTCGTAACTTTTGCAAAATTCATGCACATTTAGTGTACGCTCGTCAGAATACAACAAAACTTGCGCCGCTAGAATCATGGTAACGCGCTGGTCCTGTGACCCAATTTTTACACAATTCTGAGATAGTTGACCAAGTCGCCAAATGGCGGGCCCTACGGTTGACTTTTTGGGCGAATTTGTGTTCGGCTCACCGAAATCCACATGTTGACATACCGTTGAGTTCGTACTGACTTTTAGAGTTTGTTTGACCTATAATTTGTCCATTTTAGAGACCTTTACCCTTGGCACGCTTTTCAGTGCAAAGTAGGCCACATATGGACCCCGCTTTGACCCAAAATTACTGTTTTGCCCCTGTGTCCAAATTTGACGAAAGGATAGTATTTTCTAGCTATTTTGCTTATTCTGGGAATGTTGGTGATGTTTATTTCAGCATCTGGAGACGTTCATTCTGAGGCCGTAGCTTCTAATCTTGTGTGCTTAACTCCTGGACGTTACACTTTGCAGCTTTCTTACCAAGCAAGATACCTTGTCAAATTATTTACAGTACTTTTGTATGCTATTTATATTTCTGTATATTTATTACATTTTTGTATATTTATTGCATGTGTAGTTTCTTTCAGTCATTACTATATATTAGATATATTGACACACACTTGACACTTAGTATCATGAGAGGACAATCATTAGGCGTATGGACTTTAACCACTCTGGTAAACCATAGTATATAGCTCGCACTACAGGCTTGTGTCGCACTGGTCGCTACCTCCGAGGTATGTCAATTTCTGTAGAGTCGCATTGGTCGCTACCCCCGAGGTATGACAATTTTGATGTCCACTGACTGGTGTGTGAGTTGTGAGGCTTAGATCGAGTAGCCTACCCTTGCCCATACGTCAAAAAGTTGTCCTCATTTGCATTCATATAGATTATCTTGTACAGCGTACTTATATGTTTTTAAACATTATGCATGTTTATTGTATTCAAATTGCTGGCTTGCTTCTATGTATCTTGTTACGTCCTTCTGAGGACCTGGTCCCTTTCCAGGTGTAGATGTTCATGACTTTTTGCAGGAGCACGGATCAGGACTTACCACTTATCTCTTCCGAGGAGGTCTTAGCTTCTGAGCATCAGTGATTATCTTTAGCGAGGGATCCCTTCGCTGATACCTTTATATCATCATCTCATTTATATTGGAGATTTATCCTTCTCTCTCATGTTAGTATTGATATAGTCATTGGTAGTGGATTTGTCTCCACCCGACTATTATTTTTGGATTATTCAGACTCATTATTCTAGTTTAGTTATTTCTTTCTATGACTTGTTGTGTGGATGAGATTAGTATTTCTGTGACTTATGACACTATATTTATACCACATGTGAGTTTATATTCATATTACAGCGTACGTGTGTATTATGGTATCCATATATTGGAGTTGCCATGTACATACGGCTGTCATGCTTACGTGTTCCTAGTCCTACGTATTTTGGGACTGGGGCGTGACAAGTAGAGAAGGTCAAGGAGCTTAATATATGCAAATAAAATTCAAACAAACCATGAGAAATGAAAATAGACAAGTTCTTCCTCATTGGCAAAATGTACCTGCCTAAACCACTACCAACTACCACTACTACTGGGTGCAAGGTATCGGCAGTGTATATGGGTAGAGTTGGGTTACTTTTAGCCGAGAGAGGGAGGAAAGAGAAAAAAGAAAATTTAAGGAGGAATGAAATAATAAATAAGGAAGAGAGAGAAAGGGAAGGGCTATATACAAGGGATAGGTGAATTACAATATACAAAATCTGGAAATTGCACAAAAGCAGCTAGAAAATTCAAAAAATTACACATGAATCAATATACAGAAATAATTACAAGTATACCAGATACGAATACGAAAATAATGAGATGAGTCTCATATTACATAACTGACAGTAACCGTTCTGAAGACGAAGAGACCGTTATGCGCAATAAATACATTAATAGCGTATACGTTACAAGTATAGGCCATATTAATTTGGATTGTTGAATCATTTTGTAACGCATGCCACGTGTCAAGTCGATCGGGTTATACACATACAGATTATGCACCTCATTAATCACAAAAGCCTATGCGCCAAAGCCAGAAAGTAGTGACTTTTTAAATTCAGGCACATGGCCGTTACAGTGTGAATAGATATAAATAGTACGGACATGTACTTCCCAAACCATTGAAAGTTGAATAATTTTGTCGCGACCCGCACTCGGATATTCGGGCACGAGTACGTGGTTACGCCCAGCCTACGCCGCAGAATTGGCGGTAGAACGTTGTCTAGTCATTTCTAACTATCTATTATCACAATAATATAATATGGTACATGTCAATCATTTCAACTCCAAACGGAGGAGCAATATGGTATATCACAAGTATAACTAAACTTAATCACAAAATAAACTAAGGAAGAATAATGCATGAATGGAATAGCGAAGGAAAGAACAAGATACAATCCACAATCTGAAATAATATACAAGATGTGAATCCACCAAAAGAATAGTCTAATATAATCCAATACAAATAAATCTAGACCTCCTCAGGCTCTGCAACTAAGTCCTCCTGGTCAATAGGAGTATCCTCTAAAGGTACGCCGTCCTGCGGCCCGTAGAATGTAGGACACTGCTCTAAAAGCCAGTCATCTGGAAAAATATATCCAATCAGGATTGGAGCGAAGTACATACCTCTGAAAGCAGTTTTAATAACATAATCTAGCATATAAATAATATAGAAAAGAAATACAAGATCACTAAACATATGAATGAATGAACAAGATATACAGGTAATGTACGAGAATATAGATCAACAATATGAATATCAAAAATATGATGAATAACAGAAATCTAAACTAACTAATGTGCCTCAGAATACAAGTTCATTATGTGATCGGGTTGGGTGAACATAATCAGGTAAGACGGATTACAAGTGAGGTATATAACCAGAATGTACACGATGTAACAATGGTTTTGATCACATAATCAACTCCTACTCTCCCACCCCCAACTAATACCGATGGATCCAATCACGACACGCTATGAACATGAAATATAACCGCTGAACACGAGCAGTGGGTGTACACGAATATCATAACCACCGAACACGAGCAGTGGATGTACACGAATAAGCACACTGAACACGAGTAGTATGTGAACATGAAATATAATCAATACACAATATACACGATGAGATAATGAAGAGGAAGAAGGAAATGTTGGCTTATATATGGTAGGGTTGAGGGTTGAGCCAAGGATTCTCATGACTTGAACCAACCCACAAAATGAACCATGAACCAGGTTAAACCAAAAAATGCATCTAGTCTTCATGCACATGCAACCATGCTAAAAAATAAAATACGTTCCAAATACGTATATCAAAAATGGGGAGTGACAATAGTGGTCCACCCGTCCTCCGAAACAGAAAACGATGAGAAGGAGAGAGAGGGGGGAGGAGAGGTGGAGGGAGGGAGGGAGAGGCGGCCGGAAAGAGAGGAGGAGGGAGGAGGAACTTGCGGGAGACGAAACGGACGAAGCAGCAGGCGGGAGGGTAGTGTGCGAGCACGCACACCGGAAGCTTCATGCGCCCTTGAGCGGAAGCAATGATATTAGTCAGGGACAGGGGCGGAGGCAAAGGAGCTTGCACTGGGCTGTAGCCCAGTGCAAAAAAAAAATTAGCAAACTTTTTTTTTATATATATGCTAGTATAGGTACAGCTCAGTGCAAAAAAAAATAGTAAATTTTTTTTATATATATGCTAGTATAGGCTTATCCCACCCAATACTCCATAAAGCTCACCCATTATACCAATCAACAGATGTGAAGAGTAAATCATTTGAGTCCAGAGACCTCAGACCCTGACTCTCTCACTCTCTGTCTCATAGTCTATGGTTTATTATACAATGACCCGCGATCGATGCCTCCCGCTCTCGGCTCTCCTAGTCTCCCTCTTCACCTCCTCTGGTAAAACACTATCATCATCTCCATCCTCCTTTGAATTAAATTTTTGTAAAATTCTAACCCTCAAATATTTGGTATTTGGTTTGATTTTAATTCACTATTTAATAGGTCTTTGGAATATAATGGAAAATCAAGGAAACAAGAGAAAGAAAAACCCTTTTCCCAATCTTTAAACCAAGGGGTGAAACATAAGGAAGTGAAAGTCTCCCCCTCCTTCGAATGTTAATGTTTCAACCCCAAGGGTTGATTATAGGGATGAGATTATAGATGATTTAAATTCTCTTGAATGAGATCGTACGGACGTATATCAAAATGAGTTCATATCAGCCAAAATTGACAACATTTCCACTGTCTTAGTTCGGAAAACAGTTTCGTCGATTTCAATACTCTTGGTTCCAACAATTTTATTGGTTAGATTACTCTCCTTCAAATGATGCAATATTTTGTTTTCCACGTTATCTTTTTGAAAATGATAATGCTCTTCATTGCACATTGACTGTCGATGGGTTTAAAATTAGAAGAGAGTTAATGAGGGGAGTTGATGTACGTTTTTGACACACATGGGAGGACCCAAATCTACGCATAGATATTTCGTGAAAGCTATGGAAGATTTATCAAATTTTACTCAATGTGCTTATCTTTAGTAGTTATATTTAATTGACATACAAAGGGGATATAGTTTGGATTGTTAGTTACAACTTCAGATTTTGAAGGAGGTTGTATGCAGGAACAATCCATGTATTTATTAGAATTTGAAAACTTGTTCAAAATTTAACTGCTGTTAATTTTATTTTTCATTATATTTGTATGTCATTTATTTTTACTGTCTTAGAGACTTAAAATTGTAAATATGAATATGATTCCTAGTAATGAATTGAATCATTTTACCTATATGTCTAGGCTTTTTTATGGTTTAAGAAAAATATTTTAAGTGTGTTGTTTCTTTACATAAGTTGTTTGGTTATTTCTATAATTTCAATCTTCTATATGAAATCAAGTCTTTATAGTTATCTTCTTGAAGCCTATTCCAAATGGGCCTGATAGATTTATATGTACTATCTTCTAAAAGTTGATCTTATATATCTTTTCAGGTTGCTTGGTTGTTCAAGTAAGATGCTTAGTTGTCATCTGAAAATGCAAATGTTCATACCTTACTTGGTGCCTAACAACTTGGAGTGCAAGAGTACTTTTTCCTCAAGGTTTTGGCTTTCATTTTCAGATTCTTGCTTCCTAGTATTCTTTTTTGAAATGCATAGTATATCTTTGGAATAGATGGAAGCAATTATATTTGGTGAAAAATTATCAATTAGTAAACATTACCAAAATTTAGGCATAAATTTACAAAAAAAATTATGTCGAATCATCGAATTTTCAAAGAAAAGTCTGTCGAATTTTCAAAGAAAAGTCAGTCGAATTTTTGAGATAAATTTTTAGAATCTTATAGTAACTACTAGCTAGTCCATCCTACTCCAAAATCTTGACTCCGTCCCTGGTCAGGGAGAATATGTTTTGTGATGGATATTTCTTTGCTCATTGATTGTTCACGAACAGAAACTCCACTTTCCATGATCAGATCAGATCCGCTAAAATAGAATAAAGAATCATAATATCCAGGCGGCGGAGCACCATTTAGATGATCAGAGTATGTTTCTGTAAGCAGAAGACAGTATTTTTTCAACGAGTTCCTAAATCGCTTCAACTATTACAACTACCTCCCTTCCGACTTGACCAGCTGCGAGAAAATATCGTTCATGTAGACCTGTGAATCGTTCTCTCCCAACTGCGACGAAATCGTGTTTGCCGAGGCTTCTGAATCCTTGCCACTTACGGCAGTGAACCCTCCCGAGACCACGCTGCCGTCGACGCCTACGACAACTTCTCCAAGTTGCGCAGAGAACTCCGCAATGCGGTTGATGCAGTCCTCCTCCTCAGAAATGCTCGGCATTGCCTCTTGAAGATGCAGACAGTATTCTAAATTCCATAGCACGTCCCCCATCGTCGGCCGGTCGACACCGTACTCTGAGAGGCACTTCTCCGCAGTTTCCGCAAACTTCCTCAGAGAATCCGGCTTGACTTCTTTCCCTGAGAGATGCGGGTCGACAATCCTGTCTAGCTCGCCCTCCTTGATCAGCTTCATGGCGCATTCCGCTAGGTTCACCTCCGCCCTCGCACGAGCAGGGTCTATAACCGGCCTAGCGCACAGAACTTCGAACAGCACTACTCCGAACGAGTACACGTCCGACTTCTCGGTCAGCTGCTGCCTCCTGAAGTACTCCGGGTCGAGATATCCGAAGCTCCCTTTCACCGCCGTGCTCACGTGAGTCTGGTCCAGCTCAGGCCCCGCCTTCGAGAGGCCGAAGTCCGCGACCTTCGCCAGCAGGTTCTCGTCGAGCAATATGTTGGCCGACTTCACGTCGCGGTGGATGATGGCCTTTGCGGAGCCGGTGTGCAGGTAGTGCAACCCCTTGGCCGACCCGATGCACGCCTCGAGCCTCTGCTTCCAGCTGAGGCGAGGGAGAAGATCCGAGGCGTAGAGATGGCTCTTGAGCGTCCCGTTTTCCATGTACTCGTAGACGAGTATCATCTCGCTCCTTTCGTCGCAGTACCCGATAAGCGAAACGAGATGCCGGTGGCGCAGCTGCGAGAGCAGTTCGATCTCGGTGCGGAACTCCTTGAGGCCCTGCTGCGACGAGGGGTTGCCGCGCTTGACCGCCACTTTACTACCGTCGTCCAGCTCCCCCTTGTAGACCTTTCCGAAGCCTCCGAGGCCGATCACGAAACTCTCGTCGAAGTTGTTCGTAGCCTCTTGTAGCACAACGAAGGGAAACTGAAGCCCAAGATTGGTGTCTCCAAAATTTGAAGTTGTAGTCCTCTTAGAGGCACCACTTCCCCAGCTGTCCCCGTAAGATTTTGAAAGCTGCTGCTTTGATATCACTCTCCTTCTTCTCTGCCACAACAAAATGAGACATGAAGCTAGTAGTATCACTGCAGCGAGTGATCCGAAGACGGAGCCCAGTATGACACCGAGACTTTTCGTCGCGCTTTCGGTGGTTTCACCACCGAAACCATCTGAAGAGATGTTCATCTTCATTATCTCGAGCCCGTTGAGTATGCCATCGGGAAGCACATTGGCTAAAGACGAAGGACCGATACTGATACGAATTTTTCCAGACACGCCGTCGCTGACCCCTACGGAGAAATCCATGTAATATGGCGCGGCCAGAGTATTGACCATCAACGATGACAGGTCGAGGTCGCGGACTGCCACCATGCCATTGATGTAGACGTTGAAGTAGAGCTCGTTCAGTGCCTTGCTGACGATATCGCAGAAATGCATCCGAACAAGGTACCTGGGGCCGGTATCGACGTCGAACTCCCACGTCACGTTGAAGGCGGGTTCGTTGACGTCCGACGCGGCTAGCCGCGTCGCCGTGCGATAGACGGCATCGGGTGCGATGCTGTCGGTGGCTCCGCCTTTCGCGTAGTTGATGTTTCCGGAGAAGTTTACGAACTTTGCGGGGTTTGCGTTGAGTAGGAAGGCTTGATCAGAAGTCCAAGTCCTCCACAGAGTATCTTGAGCTGGCGAAACCTTGACACCGCCCATGTTGATCCGATACACCGTCTCGAGCGCCTGTTCCGACAAGCAACTTTCGGTTCCTGCAGGGCTCAAGGTCTGGAAGCTGTCGGCTATCAGGTCGTCGGGGACGGACACGACTTCGATCGCGTTAACAAAGGCAATGGAGGACTCCCCCTCCCCCAGCGGCACGAAGGAGAGGACTAGCGTGTCAGAGGTTACATTCAACAAGTACTCCTTCAGCACCGCAGTCGAACCATTCTTCGCATCGAAGCTGCTCATGAGGAAGAAGTTCTGGGCAGAGACTCCGAAGTTGGCAGCGGCTAGATTGTAACTTCCGTACACAAAGGGGAAGAAGTAGAGGCGTACGAAGTGTCTGCCGCTACTCCGCATCGGGAAAGAGTAGGACGAGACGCCGGTGAAGATCCGGGCTGTCTGGTAAAGCTCTGCACTGTCGAACAAAGAAACGGATTTCGAAGAGGTGTTGGCGAAGATGGTCTGAGCGGTCGAGACGGTCCGAGAAGAAGAAGCGATCGAGACATCGGCAAGGAAGAGCCTGTTGTTGATGGTGGTGTTGGTCGGAGAGCCACAGTCTATCAAGTAGTAGTCTGTGGGGGTGAAAGCATTGCAAACATACAGGAAACATACAATTTTGAGGATACAGATATTCAGTGGCCTAATACCCATTTGGAAGAAGAAACCCATGTTTCAAAATTTCCGAAAGCGAAACTAACATCAAGAAATGAATGTAATGAATGAATAACTCAATATATGATCTTGATCATATATATATATATATATATATATATATATATATATATATATATATATCAGTCAGTATTCTACAATAAATATATATCTTGATCAAAATATGAACATGAATATGAATATTAAGGTAAATTTCGGGATATACAGCTCCCTGACACTAAATAGTATATATAGAATAGAACCCAATATTCCATATTGGGTATCCAAGAAATTGATGCATAGAAAACATAAGCAATCACATAAAAATATATAAAAATATGAGTGGATAAGCAATCACATGAAAATATATAAAAATATGACAGGAAAATGCATATAAAAGATGGTTGTGCTGGAATAAGGCCTGGTTTTGTAGGATCTGAAAGATCTGTTCAAACATTCATTATTATAGAGACAAAAATTAACCTCCGGCCTTTGAATGTTACTAGAGACGGATGAGAACTTCTAGACTCTTTTAAGTTTAAACCGAAGCATTATATTTATAACAAAATAAATATATAAGGTAAAAAATATGGATTCAAACTTTAATAACTTACCATTTATAGGAGCGTTAATTGAATATCTTCTTCTATGTATCGAAAAATTACTGTCTTTAATTCTCCAATGTCATTCCTCCCCTTGAATCCAAGAACTTTAAACAAAAACTGAAAAGGTTAAGAAATTATGAAGGTATAACAAGAACTCAGTCTGGAGTTATAAATTTTTTTAGTGTACCGAAATAGTGTCTACTAGCAGGATTAAACCTTCAATTCTCTCATTTTCTGAATTACTGGAATAGAGATTTGATTTGTTAGTTGAAGACTTATATAAAGATTTGGTTGTAGTATAATTAAAGACAATCACTACAAAAATATGTCAAATCAGCAACGACTTTAGCGACTCTGGAAGACGACGTCGCTAATTTTATTGTAATTAGCGACGTATCTAAATAACGTCGCAATATGTCATATCAGCGATTTTCAACGACGTTTAGTAATTATGAAATCTATCACCGACTAGTCGGTAAACGTCGCTATATTTTTAATAACGACGACGTTTATACCGACTCAACACATTATATGTCGCAGTATATTAAAAAGTTTGCGACGTTTAGCGACATCAGGTATAGACGTCGCTAAATTAATTCATATAGGGTTCTGTTGGTTGGTTCGACTTTTCATTCATCTCCCCAAAAATTTTATTTTTCGCCCCTCCCTCCTTGTTTCTGCCAATCGCCTCCGAGCCCCCGACGACCCCAATCCTCCCCGGAGACCTACCCGCCGCGGCGACCCCTCGACTTCAGCCCTCTTCTCCCCATGACCCCCAGAACGACTCCTCCCCCTCCGGTGCGGCTACTCCCCTTCGACGTAGTCATCCTCCGTCGAGCCCTCCTTCAGGCTCTCCTCCTCCCTTCCTCCCCGCTCGGTAAACCCTAACCCAGACCCGGACACAACTAGGACACACAAACACACACATGACACAATCAGGACACACACAGGGCACATGGACACACTTATACAAGACACAATCCTAACCCTGACACATGGACACGGACATATGGACACACACACATAGGACACAATCCACAATACATAGGACACACACATGGACACGGACACACACGGGTACACATACGGACACACAAGGACACACACCCTAGTTAATATGGAAATTTGGTTGCATAATTCAAAATTTTGGTTGCATAATTAGGAATTTCGGTAGTACATAGCTATTTGTGTTCATGTGTGTCCATTTAGATATATATTCTCTATTTGATTGTCACTATGCTATATAGTAGTTTGTTAGAATTTTTAGGAAGATATGGATATTTGGTTAAAGTATTATTGTGATGTGTTAATATATAGCTAGGTAATGGGTATTAGGCTAAGATATTTATTATATATAATCTATATTAAGTATATGATACATAATATAGTCTTTATTAACTAGTATAATTTAGAAACCTAGTATAGCAAGGTATTGACCTAGAATGACTTGATAAACCTAATATTGACTAGTTTAGCTATATAGGTCATTCCAGTTATCAACTTGGAACCCAAAGTACCGGAAGCCATGAGACGTCCATTTACTGGAGTTTAAAATCTTTGGCTCTACTTTCCGCTCTAGTACCGGAAGCCATGAGACATAAGTCTTCTCTTCTCTTTCATATTTCAGTCTCATGGCTTTCGGCACCAGAGCGTAAGGTAGAGTCAAAGGTCTCATGGCTTCTAGGTTTATTTACCTATTTCTTATTAGGTTTCTAACTAGGTCAAGATACAAGTGAGTATATTGAGTATGTGAGTGTTCACGTATTCCTTGTCCACATGTCTACTATGTTTGGAAATCAATATCAAATTTATCTATTTACTTATTTTACGGTTACTCATGAGTCACGATATGGATACTCACGCATCACAACTCGAATACTAACGATATGACCTAAATACTCACTTTGATGAACATTTGGATAATATACTTGAACGATGTCTATTCATCTTTGCAGAAGTATCAAAAATGGATCTGAATTACTACATGGGTAATCGTTCGTGGATGTACAACTGTCATCCTGATGATATGTGTGGTGTGCGGAATGAATACATAGAGGGAGTAGAGCAGTTCCTGCAGTTCACTAAGGTGTTCCCTGAGTACATGGACGGCACAAAAATTAAGTATCCATGTGTAAAATTTTGTAAATTGAAATATCATCCAGAAGTAGATATGACATATCATTTGTACTCGAGGGGTTTCACTCCGAATTATTATCAGTGGACCTCACACGGAGAGCTTGTGCCTTTAGTATCTGAGAAGGAGCCTTATGTGGAGCTATATATGAATGTCCACGAGCATGTTAATTTCGACAACGGGTACGTGAACATGATTTTTGACGCTGCGGGGCCTACTTTCTATCCGGCCAATCATGAAGCAGCTGAGGAGGCACCGAATGTCGATGCTGTAAAGTTTATGGAGTTGTTGGAGAATGCAAGAACACCATTGTATCTTGGTTGTGAGGATCATTCATCGTTAGATGTAGTCACCAGGCTGTTGAGCATAAAGTCTGATTTCAATATGTCGTAAGAATGCTACAACCGACTGATTGAGTTAATTATAGAGATCTTGCCGGAGGGTACCAAGTTACCTACAGGCTTCCATCGATCTAAGAGAATGGTTAGATCGCAATGGATGGGATATGAGAAAATATACAAAGGGTGCATGTTGTACTATAAAGAAGACAAAGATGAAGCAGTGTGCAGATTCTATGGTGTTGATCGTTACAAGGCAACTGGTACTGGAAAGACTCCCGGTGCAAGGAAGTCGACCGATTCGATGCACTATATTCCTTTGACGCCGCGGTTGCAGAGATTATTTATGGTGAAGAAGACTGCCGAAAATATGAGTTGGCACAGGCTGGAACAGATCGAATGAGTATTGGATTATCCATCCGATGGAGAAGCATAGAAGCACTTTGATCGAGAGTATCCCGATTTTTCTTTGGATCCGCGTAATGTCAGATTGGGGCACTCCTCCGACGGTTTTACCCCATTTGGACTTTCGGGATTCCAGTATTCGTGTTGGCCTATGATTGCCACCCCGTACAACTTACCGCCTTGGATGTGCATGAAGACTCCGTATATATTTCTAACCGTTATCATTCCGGATCCGAACAATCCCAAGATAAACATTGATGTGTATTTACAGTTATTGATAGATGAGTTGAATCAGCTATGAAAGTAGGCGCCAACATGTATGATATTTTCAAAAAGAAAAATTTTCAGATAATGACAGCACTTATGTGGACCATCAACAAGTTTTCGGCCTATGAAATATAATCGGGATGGAGCACTCATAGTCGTCTCTCATCTCTGTATTATATGGACTGTACTAAGGCTTTCTGTTTAAACACGAAGGAAAATCGTGCTTCTTTGATTGTCATCGACAGTTCCTGCTGAAAGATCATCCGTTCAGGAGGAACAAGAATGTGTTCCGTGCCGATGTTGTGGAGAAGGTCGATCCACCGCCAAGGTGGTCCGAAGACACGATATTGGAGGAGGTCAGAGATTTTTCAAGTGCTATCGAAGATCCTACAAGGGAGTACAAGTGTGATGAATTTGGTCGAACTCATAAGTGGACGAAGAGAAGCATATTCTGGTAACTGGGCTAGATTCAACGAGGATAGGTATAGGAAAAAGTCGGAGAAGACCAAGGCAGCTCGGCAGAGCGCAGGAAAGTGGTGTGGTAGGTCTATTCCCATGACGGAATATTTTCGTCGCTTGGTACGTCTTTCATTGTATACGTACAATTTTTAATCATCGTGGCCTAATTTTTTACTTTAATAACAAATAATATATTTATTAACAGGTCCAGAGGGGTGAGGACGCAAACATGCTGACAGTGTTTTTCGCCACTCATATGAAGGAGGGACAACTTATCGATGATAGGGCGACACACAGCTACGTAAGTATTACTCTTATGTTTTGTTAATTTTGATATAACTTAGCAAAAATACATGTAATTAGTAATAAGTACCTAAGATATATAGTAAGTAGTACGCTTATCGATAGATACATATTTTTTTTAGGATGAGTATAGGAGGCTCCGCGAAGAGTCGACCCAGCCAATACCTGGAGAGGGGGGTAGTTCCTCGGAACCTCCGGCCCACCCAGCTCCGTCGGATGACGAGTTGTGAATAAGAGCCGTTGGTGGTCTACATAGGGGTACATACTACGGTACGGGGTCCTACGACGCCTATGTTGCATCACAGTCCTCTATGACACCCTCTGCCGATGTGCATACCCCACAGCCCTCCCAGGAGTCGCAGTGAGCCCAGGAGAGAGTTGACCTTCATATCGCATCTCTGCGTGATGAGTTGATGCAGAGGATTACGGTGCAGCCGCAGCCGCAGACGGACCATGCGACGCTCATAGCACATTTTGAATCGCTGGAGCGTAGCATCATGGAGCTTAGGGATCTGGCCACGTCGACAGAGCGCAACGTGACGCCGCTGCAGGAGTCACAGTTGACCGTGAGTGCCACACTATCGAGGATGCAGGCGTCACATATTGAGATGAGCGAGCGAGTGGAGACCGTGGGCGCTTCACTATCGAGGATGCAGGCATCACATCTTCAGATGGGCGAGCGAGTGGATCATAGTACTAGGAGGTTATTATCTGTCATGGATACTTCCGACGCTCGACTGACACAATTAATGGAGCAACGACGCCCTCCTGGTCCGCCTGCATCGTCATCTACATCGACTTCTGCATCGGGTTTTGTGATGCTTACACAGGAGCAGTTTGATGCGTTATTATCTCAGATTCGACGTGGCTCCTCCTCCTGATCAGTAGTAGTATTTTTCGACATGTGTGTATTGGCCCATTCATGGAAGTTTGTACTTATTATTTGTACAATTTTATTGTGTGACTATTTGTACATTTTTATTGTGATTGGATATTGTGTGACTACATTCGGCCTTTAGAGCTTTTTATTGATTTATTTTCATCATTGTTGTTGTGTGATTGTACCGGTGTTGAGTGTTCCATCGAATGGGTCGGCAAACCTAGAAAATTCAACGGAATGTTGCTCCGGGTCTGTCTATTTATTTGAAATGTGATCATACTGCAGGCATGTTATACTGTGATATTGCAGGCATTCATTTATTTTTATTTTTTATTTTTCAATCTTAGCGACGTTCAGCGACGTTTAGTGACGTCCATAGGAGTCACTAATGACGTCGCTAAACTGTCAAATAATTTATTTTATGTCGCTGATCGTCACTAAACGTCGCTAAATATTGATGACATGACAATTTTGGCCATGTCATTTTTTGTCGCTGATTATGTCGCAAGTTGTCACTAAATTTAACGACAATTACCGACTAAAATAAAATGTCACAAATTTGACAACCTGCGACATTAAGAGTCGTCATTCTTGCTACTTTGTAACGTCGCTAAATTACGTCGCGACAGCGACGTTTTTCGACGTCGTTTTGATCTGCGGCTAGATTTTTGGCGACTAAATCAAAACGTCGCTAAATACGTCGCTACTTAGTATTAGCAATGTAATTTAGTCATTTGGCAACTCTTTCTTGCGTCGCTAATTTGTCTTATTCTGGTAGTGAACTTCCTCTTGGGAAATCACTTGCATGCACCCATGACCGTCCGGAGGATTGGATTGTGTGAGCCAAACCTTATTTTGGTTGTCTCTTGATCCTTGTTGTAGGCCAGTCTTGGGGGGTCACCTGCGACCCGAACTCTTACAGGTCACGATTGAATCTGAGGGGTTGCTCTAAGCAAAGAGGAGTTGTCCATGTCCGAAGTTTTGTAAGACTTATTTCTGGACCGGTACTACGTGCACCAACTATAAAAACTCGGTAATTCTTTACAGATAACTCATCCAGCTGTGGTGGAGGTTTGGAATCGGGCCTTCCTTACGTTTTCTTCATCTTTATGGATGTTCTATTAGAAACGTCGACCATTGGCCTGAACTTCTAACGTTTGTAGTTTGTACGTGCATACTATTTGTCGCGTTGGCTTCCACGTGGAAGAATGTTGTTCGGGAAAGGGAATCCACATCTTGGTAAGTAGTGGTGAGTTGGTCCAAGAAGAGGTTTCAGTGTAAGATATTGTTTGCCAACTTGGTAAAATTGGATAGGTCGAACTGTCACTTTGGCCTACATGAAAGTTCCCTAGATGAAAATTACAAAAGTTCTATCATTAGTTGTCTAGCTATTGCGTTTTTGACCAAGTCGTAGACTCCTAAGTAAGGTTGATATGAGAACGAACGGGAGAAAGAGAGAACCTTGTCATAAAATCAATTCAATTGGCTTGTCAAATAGAGAACTCATGTTCTTCTTGTCCTGCAACTAACTCTTTTCTTGTTCTTACGGCTTTGCTAGACAACATATTCTTGGCTAGCTACCGGTTCCCACAATTTTATTTTGGAACAAACCTCATGTGTCTTTATTTCATTGTTTGATTCTATTAAGAATCGGACGTGCCCTGCAAGTATTCCGACATCGTGTCTGAGAGTATTCGCAGCAAAAATTTTAGACCAACCCACCTGAGATAACCAATTCATGTCTAACGAACACTAACACAGATAAAGACAAGTATATAGCGGTGACTACGTCACCTGGACAAATTCCAACATTTATAACTCAGGTGAAATTACAAGATTGACAAAATCAATGTTGAACCATTTGTCCTAATAGATTAAACTCCCTCACCAGACTCAAGAAGAAAAGAAAGATATTACAATTGAAATCACTCACCAACCCGTAGCAATCTCCCTGAGCGAAGGCGACGACTTCTCGATCAGATCTCTTTCTTCCTTTTGTGTTGGATGGTGAAGTCCTAAGAGCAAAGTACGGACTTTCCTTTAGATTTTTTGTCGACGAGCACCTCAAATCTCCAACTTGTGCTATTCTTTGTGCCTTCACCCTCCTCCTATATTTATATAGGATGAGAAATCCTATTTTAGGTCATAATAGAATTTCCTAAATAGAAAATTCTTAAAATAAAAATAATATTCCACCTAAAATAGCCCAACATCAATTATGAACGTCCAAATATGCTTCGATTAAATTTTTGATACAAATTTGAAATCTAATCAAATCTTACATTTAATGTAGATTTTTAAATTATATCACATCAAATCTTTGACCATATTTGGGCTCCAAAATTTACCAAATTCAAACTGGACCCCAACAACCTCCCCCTCCAGTCTGATGAGAGGGTGTTGACCCAATGGCTTCTCAACTGGACTCCATGCATGTCGCCCCGCTACAGAGTTCCTGCTCCCCCATGCCACCGATCTCCGATCCTCCGAGTTGCTTTGTATCTTTCTTCGTCTCCAGCTCCTCGACCGTCACGTCGACCCTAGCTACCATGCGTAGCACCTTCTGTACCACCGGGATCCTGCGGACATCAATGAAATGGCTAAGACCAAAGTCCCTGACTGTCAGCCTCACCGGGAGTCTTGGCTGCATGTCCCCGACTTCTGTCTTCCATCGAAACGTGTTAACGTTCCGATGAGTTTATTCACCCTTTGATGGCCTAACCAAGCGGACGGTGCGATTCTTCCGAGATTTGAACTCCTGAATATGCCAACCTTCGTGTCCGAACATGAAGCTCCTCCATACGCATGCGTCCTCGAGCAGAACATCATGCACTGTGCATGTCGTCGATGACCGACAGCTCCCCCGGAACTATGTGAATAGAGACACTCCTGTCTCAGAATGAGTTTGCTGCAAACCTTGATCTCCTCCCTGGCCTCGAACTGTTGAAACCAATGTCGCTCCATGAAGCTTTGGCAAACCACCCGTCGCCAAAACCAGATCCGTAAAGCAACCTCCACCTGGAGACCGACCAGCTGTCAAGAGACCGACAAACTGACCCTCAATCTTTAGTTCATCACCATTATTCGCTTTGTCTCGACGAACCGAATCATCCGTAATCCTCAAAGTACCTCGAAGCCCCTCCTCAGCAAGTTCCCGACGATCCAACTGCTATCGAATACCCCTTGACCCTGCATCCGATATCTGTGGCCTGCTTGTACAACTCAACGGCTTGAGCCTGTATATGCCACAACATAAATCTCCTCGAACCAGCTGTTGGGAACCCTTCGTAAGCATCCAATCTTTGTCCCCAAATAATGTGGTTTCTCGTTCCCTCGTTGCGGGGAGCGCGGCTAAGAAATACTTTCGGTATCGTTCGATCGGGATAGATTGAATCAAGATCTTTTCCTCGTTATGGATTTGTTTCTTCGGAATCGATTCCCATATTCAGTGGACCGTGCCCTAAGGATGGACTTAGTGGCAGAGTCAATAGGGACCTCTCCGCTGAAAGTTTTCTTGCCTAGTTTTCGCTGTCGCCATATTACTTTCGTGCTTTTGAGTTGGTTTTTAGATTTGCGTTTTCTTGAACGATTTTGATGGATTTTATTGCCTTCGTTGTTGAACTGCAATTCATTCCGAGCTTGAAAAGAGTAGAAGAGGTATTGGTCAAATATTCGTGACAATACAGGTGATCGTGCAGTAGACGTCGTACGAGCGGAGTCTTGAAGCATCTCTTTTATTTACTCTCTCCAACCAACTTGTGAGTGGCTATAAATCGATTTAGTTGACCCTTCTTCCAAGTCTTCACATTTAAAATCTTGCCTTCTTGATTGTTCCGATCAGACGATACCATAATAACTAAAAGATGTCAAGATAAAAAGAAATAGACTTGGATTGCTTGTGTTATTAACCAACTTGTGAACGGATACCTCGTTGCATGCTAGTTCGCTTAAAAAAAATATTCTTTCATAGTGTTTCAATTATAGTTAGAATATATATATACTTCTTCTATGATTGTGTTATGTGCAGAACACACATTTCTATGCAATAAATTGATCAGGAGGGCTATGCAAAACAGATCATGCCATGTTATTTGTCTCGTGCTTGCGTTGCTTTATACTTCATCAATCGATAACTTAATACTAGATGCCGCTTGATCACGGACAACTTGTACACAAGGTTTTATGGTTCATGCGGACGGTTACTGGGGCACTGACACCGATCCGATCTGGACGGAACTTCACGATAAGTCTCATGTACAAGACGGGATAGCATGTAGCCCTTCATGTTCCTTGTGTTGCACACCATCCTCGTCTATGACTATAACTCGTCCATCATGGCATCATGCCAGTGATCCCCTCGTATATTTAAATTGTGTAGGTGGTTCAGACGGCAACTAAATGTCACCGAACGGTGGCATATTTATTTTAGTAAACTTCCATATCTAATGCTTGTTTATAAAATGGACTAAGACAAGATAGAAAGACCACATAATAACTTGCATGCTTCATATAAACAACGTGTTGATTGGTATAGTTGGGTTAGCTCGCCTTCACCAGTGTATTTCGATGTACTGACCCTCGTTGCAACGGGTTTCCAGCACCAAGGAGAACTGCAAGAAGCTAGAGCGACTTCCCAATCCAGTCCACCTACCAGCACGCCCTGATCGTGCCTTCCAAGAAGCGTTTTGAAGATCCAGGAGCTCGTGCACATAACTTATGCAGCTCCATAGAAAGGTGATAGTTTCGCCAGAAGGTGTTTATAGTTTTGAAGTTTTAGTAAAATGATGTAATGTACAGAACAGTTATCTCATTTTGTGTCTACTTTTGTAAGCCCGAGCGGCAATTACCTGGCTCATTCAAGAGTTCGTATAAAGATGTTCATTATCAATAAAGAGAACTTTTTCATGTTTCAACATTGTGTTCAATTATCTGCATACTCTGAATATGTGCTCGTTATATAAAATACCTTGGCCTTGTGCAATGCGCAACCTAGGCACGCACGACATCACGTCTGGGGGACGACTATCGACTATGGAATCAGGACGTGACATATTGGTATCAGAGCACATCTTCAAGTTCATTTGACCCTCATGTCAGAAAAGTTCCTTTAACGATATATTCTCTATGCAAATTCTTGAACTCGTTTGGCCAAAATGAGATACGTTCCATACAGTGAGTCCATAATACATTATAAGCCTGATGCAAGTTACTTTCTTTTAAAGGAATAACTCAAGCGCAAGCATCAGCGCTAGCACTTTGAGAGGTACAAGCCCAGGGAAGTAGTTCTGACACATCGAAAAGTTCCAGAAGCCAGCGAGCCATGCCCCCTGTCAACCTGATTGAGCGAATGATGCGGATGCTTGAAGCAAGCCAGCGGAGAGATGAGGCTCGCTATGAGCGAGCCGAGAAGCAAGCGGAAGAACGACAGAGCAAGTTCGAAGGCAATCTAGAAGCCCGATTTACAGTCCAACAGAAGCAGGTAGATGCCCTATAACAGATCGTTCAGACCTTAGCCTCCAACCATTTCGCAACGACAGCAGCGGTACCGGTGGAGCGACCCATGCGTAAAGTCAAAATACCTCAAACTCCAAAGAAGAAGAATGTGACTACCTCCGACTTTGCCGACTTCAAGAAGATCTATAACACGTCTTTCAAAGGGACTAAAGATCCGGTAGTGGCTCTAGATTGGCTGGCAGAGCCACTTCAAATTACTAGAGGTACCTGAGAAAAAGCGTGTTGCGTGTGTCCAACTGTGGCTCCGTTTGAACGCGCATGATTGGTGGAACGTGCATCGAAGATCTCTCTCCACAGAGGATAAAGGGAAGACGATCCCGTGGGCTACCTTCCGTAGCGCATTCGAAGAGGAGTTTATACCCCCCATGTACGTCGGCAAAAGGAGAACGAGTTCGTGCAGCTTAGGCAAGGCAATATGACAGTAAAGTAGTACTCCGCTGAATTCAATCGGCTCGCCAAATTTGCAAGTTTCTACCTACCTGATGCGGCGAGTCGTGCAAGACAATTCGAAGGCGGTCTGCGACCTGCTATCCATGCGCATGTAGTCGTTCCCCAATATCTGGCTATGCGAAAAGTCCTCAATCATGCAATTTCCCTTGAACCACAGTATCCTTCAGTTATTGTCGATGCTGTGCATACTTTCAATCATAAGCGCCATAGCAACACGGGAGGAAACAACGCTCCAAAGCGTCTAAATAATGGTGGTCAACAAAAAAGGAACCCAGGGCCATAATGTAATTTTTATAAGAAAACTGGGCACGCCTACAACAACTGTCGTTCAAGGAACGGTTTATGCCTCATATGTGGAGATCCAAACCACGCATATCGTGAATGCCCGCGCTTCTCTGACCGCCGCCCTCAACATCCAAATTATGCCACAGCACCTGAAGCCAACCGAGTCGCGCACAGCAAGAACGTCGCCAAGCTCAAGGCTGGGTGTACACTTTGACATAGGAAGAGGCCCTAGCATCGGACACCGTTGTGTCAGGTATATTACTTTTCAATAACATACCTGCTCGCGTGCTATTTGATTCTGGTGCTATGCATAGCTTTATATCCATAATTTTTGCCATAGAAAACAAGATAGAGAGAACACAATTATATCTAGACCTTAGTGTTAGCACCCCATCGGACACGAAGATACATGTCCGTTCGGTATGTCAGGGCGGTCACATTTGTATTGGGGGAAGAAAACTCTCGCTAGATGTGTTAGTCCTAGATGTTCGGAATTATGATATCATCTTGGGGATAGATTGGTTCGTCGCTTTCTCGACAACAATCGAATATACAGAGAAATGGGTCATCTTTCGTCTACCTGGAGAGGCCAAATTCTGCTACACAAGCGGTCTAGCAACAGAAGTGTCAAGACCTGCATGGTGAATTTTGTTATGTCAGCTCAGCGGATGCTACACTCTGGATGCGAGAGATACTTAGCGTTGGTTCGGGACACGCAGCTGGATTGCGCAAATGTTGAGTCTTCTTTCGTTGTGGAGGAGTTCCCTGATGTGTTTCCGATCGAACTACCTGGCATGCACCCGACCGAGAAATCGAGTTCCCATCGATACCTTCCCAAATACCCAACCGATTTCCGAAGCCCCGTACCGAATGGCCCCTGCTGAACTAAAGGAGTTAAAGTGCCAACTGCAAGAACTGCTTGACCGTGGATATATTCGTCCGAGCGTGTCTCCTTGGAGCACGCCTGTACATTTTGTAAAGAAGAAGGACGGAACGTTGCGACTCTGCATAGACTATCGGGAGCTAAATACGGTCACTGTCCAAAACAAGTATCCCCTGCCCAGGATCACCGACCTCCTTGATCAGCTGCAAGGGGCATCGGTGTTTTCGAAGATAGACCTTCTCTCTGGCTACCACCAATTAAATATCAAGACAAAGGACATGCCGAAGTCAGCATTTCGAACCCGCTATGGCCATTATGAGTTTTTTGTCATGTCGTTCGGACTAATGAATGCTCATGCCGCATTCATGGTGATGAACCGTGTGTTCCAACAATTCCTCGATAAGTTTGTGGTAGTATTCATAGACAATATCTTAGTGTACTCAAAGAATAAGGATGAACACGTAGGACACCTACGGATGGTTCTTCAAACTCTTCGAGATAATAAGTTGTACGTAAAGGTGAGCAAGTACGAGTTCTGGTTGGACAGCATATCTTTCCTCGGGCACATCATTTTCGCGAAAGGCATCTCAGTTGACCCAAAAAAGTTGAAGCCATCGTGAAGTGGAAGAGACCTGAGTTGGCCAGCGACATTCGAGCTTCCTTGTCTAGCAGGCTACTACAGGAGATTCATAAAAAAAATCAAGGATCGCTTCGCCTCTGACTCATCTCACTCGGAAGGGAGTAACGTTCGCGTAGTCGGACGACTGTGAAGCTTCATTTGTGGAATTAAAACAACGACTCGTCTCAGCACCAATTCTTACCCTTTCAGATGGACCCGATGATTTTAAGATCTATAGCGACGCTTCAGGAAAGGGTTTGGGATGTATCCTTATGCAGAGGGACAATATGATAGCCTTTGCGTTGAGACAGTTAAAGCCTTACGAAAGAAACTATCCAACGTACGATCTAAAACTTGCAGCGGTGGTGTTCGCGTTGAAGTTATAGCGGCATTACCTCTTTGGCGTGTCGTGTGAAATCTTCACGGATCATAAAAGCCTTAAGTACCTCTACACTCAGAAGGATTTAAATTTACGGCAACAACGTTGGCTTGAACTCCTTAGCGACTTTGACTTGATGATCAGATATACACCGGGCAAGGATAACATTGTAGCTGATGCACTGAGTCGAGTGTTTGTTGGAAGCTTAGCTATCGATGACAGACTGCGAAGGGATATTGAAAGTTTGGACATTACGCTCCGAATCAGATACAAAAAGGGGGCGCAAGTGGCTCAGTTGCGCCTTGAACCAGACTTATTGGAGAAAGTTAAGTCCGCTCAGAAGGATGACATATTCCTAGAGAATATGCGAAATCTTATCTCCGCAGGAAAGGAGACCGACTTTGCGGTGAGCACGGATGGAATGATGCGGGTGAAGAAAAGATTGTGTGTTCCTAACGATGCAAACCATGGAAGGGAGATACTTACTGAAGCCCACTATACGAGTTATACTTCACATCCAGGAAGCACGAAGATGTATCGAGGCCTCCGTACGACATTTTGGTGGCACGAAATAAAAAGGGATATGACGTTGTTTGTGTCACAATGTATGGGTTGTCAGAGAGTAAAGGCCGAGCACTAGAAGCCAGGCGGAGAGATGCAGAACCTTGCTATACCGGAGTGGAAATGGGAACACATAAAGATGGACTTTATGGTTGGGTTGCCAAAGATGCAACGGAGAAATAATATCGTCTAGGTCATCGTCGATCGACTCACCAAGTCAGCTCACTTTCTGCCTATCAAAGTTACTTGGAGTGCCGACCGCCTGGCGCAGATCTACCTCAATGAGATCATTCGACTCCACAGTGTGCCCGTATCTATTGTCTCCGATCGAGATGGATGATTCTTATCACGCTTCTGGGAGAGCCTTTAGTCAGCAATGGGGACGAAGTTCAAGTTCAGCTCTGCCTACCATCCTCAAATAGATGGCCAAACTGAGCGGGTAAACCAAATCCTCGAAGACATGCTACGGCTCTGCGCCTTGGACTTGAAGTCAAGTTGGGACATGCATCTACCGTTAGCCGAATTTGCATACAATAATAGCTATCAATCCAGCATTCAAATGGCGTCGTATAAGGCATTGTGTGGGCGAAAGCGTAGATCCCCTATCTGTGGGGATGAAGTTGGTGAACGACAAATTTTTTGCCCGGAGCTCGTAGAACAAACTGTCCAAAAGATCCGTTTGATTCGGGAACGGTTGAAGGTAGCACAAAGCCGTCAAAAGAGTTACTCAGACACGCATCGTCGACCTCTTAAGTTCCTAGAAGGTGATCGTGTATTTCATAAAGTCTCGCCCATGCGTGGAGTTACTAGATTTGGAGCAAAAGGGAAGCTAAGTCCAAGATTCGTTGGCCCGTTCGAAATACTTAAGCGAGTCGCCCCAGTCGCATATCAGATTGCCCTGCCACCGTCACTATCTGAAGTGCACGATATCTTTTACGTTTCACAGCTTATAAAATACATGTACGACCCGAGTCATGTGGTAGATCTTGATCAACTGGACTTGAAGGCGGACTTGACTTATGTTGAACATCCTGTGCGGATCTTGGATCATAAGAAGAAGCTGCTTCGAAGTCGCTTGGTTTCGCTCGTGTGCGTGCTTTGGAGAAAACATTCGGTCAAATAATCGACCTGGGAGCTTGAGTCTGAGATGAAGGAAAAGTTTCCTTCATTGCTTCATAGTGATAGGTTTTATTCCTAAGTTTCGTGGACGAAACTTCCTATTAGTTGGTTAGGATGTGGTTCTCCGTTCCCCCGTTGCGGGGAGCGCGGCTAAGAAATACTTTCGATATTGTTCGATTGGGATAGATTGAATCAAGATATTTTTTCTCGTTATGGATTTTTTTCTTCGGAATCTATTTCCATATTCAGTGGACTGTGCCCCAATGATGACTTAATGGCAGAGTCAAGAGGGACCTCTCCGCTGTAAGTTTTCTTGCCTAGTTTTCGCTGTCGCCTTGTTGCTTTCGTGCTTTTGAGTTAGTTTTCGGATTTGCATTTTCTTGAACAGTTTCGATGGATTTCATTGTCTTCGTTGTTGAACTACATTTCATTCCGAGCATAGAAAGAGTAGAAGAGGTATTGATCATATGATCGTTGCAATGTCGGTGATCGTGCAGTAGACGTCGTACGAGCAGAGTCTTGAAGCATATTTTTCCTTTCCTCTCTCCAACCAACTTGTCAGTGGTTATAAATCGATTTATTTGACCCTTCTTCCAAGTCTTCATATTTAAAATCTTGCCTTCTTGATTGTTCCGATCAGACGATACCATAATAGCTAAAAGATGTCAAGATTAAAAGGAATAGACTTGGATTGCTTGTGTTGTCAACCAACTTATGAACGGTTACCTCGTTGCATGCTAGTTCGCTTAAAAAAATATTCTTTCATAGTGTTTCAATTCTAGTTAGAATATATATACTTCTTTTATAATTGTGCTATATGTAGAACACACCTTGTTATGCAATAAATTGATCAGGAAGACTGTGCAAAATAGATCATGACATGTTATTTGTCTCATGCTTGCGTTGCTTTATACTTCATCAATTGATAACTTAATACTATACGCCGCTTGATCACGGATAACTTGTGCACAAAATTTTATGGTTCCTACGGACGATCGCTGGGGCACTGGCACCGATCTGATCTGGACGAAACTTCACGATAAGTCTCATGTACAAGACGGGATGGCATGTAGCACTTTATGGTCCTTGCGTTACACACCATCCTCGTCTATGACTATAACTCGTCTATCTTGGCATCATGTCAGTGATCCCCTCGTATATTTAAACTGTGCAAGCTAACTATATCTTCGTGGCAGGGAAGGTCATGGTAAGTATTGTGCAAGTGGTTCAGACGGCAGCTAAAAGTCACCGAACGATAGAATATTTATTTCAGTAAACTTCCATATCTAATGCTTGTTTGTAAAATGGACTAAGGCAAGATAGAAAGACCACATAATAACTTGCATGCTTCATATAAACAATGTATTGATTGGTATAGTTGGGTTAGCTCGCCTTCACCAGTGCATTTTGATATACTGACCCTCGTTGCAACAGGTTCCCCGTATCAAGGAGAACTGCAAGGAGCTAGAGCGACTTTCCAATCCAGTCCACCTACCGACACGTCCTGATCGTGCCTTCCAAGAAGCATTTTGAAGATCCAGGAGCTCGTGCACATAACTTATGCAGCTCCGTGGAAAGACGATAGTTTTGCCATAAGGTGTCTATAGTTTTAAAATTTTAGTAAAATGATGTAATGTACAGGACAGTTATCTCATTTTGTGTCCACTTTTGTAAGCCCGAGCGGCAATTATCCGACTCATTCAAGAGCTCGTATAAAGATGTCCATTATCAATAAAGAAAACTTTTTCATATTTCAATATTGTGTTCAATTATCTGCGTAATCTGAATATGTGCTAATATGAAATACCTTGGCCTTGTGCGATGCGCAATCTAGGCACGCATGGCATTACGCCCGGGGGACGACTATCGATTCTACGGAATCGGGCATGACAAACAAACTGCGACAGCCATCATCCGTCAGCCTTCCTACCGAAACCAAGTTGTAGCGCAAACTCGGTACATGTCGCACATCCTTGAGAACGAGCTTCTCACCAAGCTCCATTGTCAAGTGCACATCACCGATGCCTACAACTGCAGCCGTCTCCGTGTTGTCCATCTTCACACATCCAAACATGTCGTCGTGATATAACGTGAAGATCCTACTATATGGAGTGGCGTGATACGATACCCCCGTGTCCATGACCCAATCATCATCATGACACATGCCACAAGGTTCCTCTGCGTCGGTTGTTGCGATGATAAGATCTCCCATAGCCGTGAGATACTCCAGATCATCCTTGCCTTTGGCGTCCTCAGCTTTGAGCTTCATGCAGTTCCTCTTGATATGACATATTTTGCCAAAGTAATAGTAGCCCTCCTTGCGGTCCATAGTCACAAGATCCCGAGAACTCCCTCATGTCCTCACATGTGACTTGGGTCTTCCCTTCCCATAAAAGCTACCAGATCGGACTCCTGCGACGATTCCACTTGCTTACGCAGGATCTCCTCGTTCAACAAGCTGTTTTTGACTGCCTCGATCGTGACAACTCCACCAGGCGTGGAGTTGCTCACCGACACCACCAACGTCTCCCAACTTTTCGACAAAGAACTCAAAATTAAAAGGGCCCGAAGTTCATCGTCAATCACCATCTTCATCGCAGACAAATAATTGATAATACCCTGAATCTTATTCAGATGTTGTGCCACTGGAGCACCCTCCGTGTACTTCGAGTTGATGAGTTGGTGAATCAGAAATGCCTTGTTGCAGCCGTCTTCCTTTCGTACAGCGAATGCAGCTTCTCCCACAATACTTTTGCCGAACTCTCCATGGACACGTGGAGAAACACCGAGTCATCCAGCTATTGGCGGATGAATCCAACGGCCTTCCGATCCAGTCGTTTCCAGTCTTCAACAACTTTGTCCGATGACTTAGCGTTGTCACCATCCAACAGACCATGCAAGTCCTTGCACCAGATTAGATCCTCCATCCTTGGCTTCCAAATCCCCCAATTCCCCCCTGTGAGGGTGATCATACGAGTGTTCATCTGCTCTGTAGACATAGTTGCCAGAACCAAAACCAGTAGCTCTGATACCAGATATTGGGAATCGGATACGCCCTGCAAGCATTCTGACACCGTGTCTGAGAGTGCACGCAGCGAAAACTTTAGGCCAACCCACCTGAGATAACCAACACATGTCTAACGAATACAAAGCACAGATAAAGACAAGTATATGGCGGTGATTAAATCACCTGGACAAATTCTAACCTTTATAACTCAGGTAAAATTACAAGATTGACAAATTTAATGTTGAACCTTTGTCCTAATAGATTCAACCCCTTCACCACACTCAAGAAGAAAAAAAAAAGATTACAATTGAAATCACTCACCAACCCGTAGCAATCTCCATGAGAGAAGGCGACGACTCCTCGATCAGATCTCTTTCTTCCTTCTGTCTTAGATGGCGAAGTCCTAAGAGCTAAGTACGGACTTTCTCTTAGATTTTCTGTGGACGAGCACCCCGAATCTCCAACTTATGCTATTCTTTGTGCCTCCACCCTCCTCTTATATTTATAGGATGAGAAATCCTATTTTAGGTCATAATAGGATTTCCTAAATAAAAAATTCTTAAAATAAGAATCATATTCCACCTAAAATAGTCCAAAACCAATTATGGACATCCAAATATGGTTAGATTAAATATTTGATACAAATTTAAAATCTAACAGATCTTACATTTAATGTAGATTTTCAAATTATATCAAATCAAATCTTTGACCATATTTGGGCTCTAAAATTTACCAAATCCAGACTGGACCCAACAGATTCTTCATTTATTAACTTGTATACATATGGTGTGTTTGCTCAAATGATATGTGTGGTGAGGGTTTTACTAGCTCACTAGATTCAAATCCCACAATTTATATTTATTTTTATCACTATTTCTTGGGGATATCACGTTGGAGGCCTAACTCGAACATCAGCACAAATGATACTTTAATGACGCACTTTGTACTTCACATCGACGTGGAGTTGACGTAGGAGTAGCGGGACTGTGTCGGACGTGGTTCGTTGTTGGTTGTTCAATTTATAACTATCAAATATTGGAAGTTAGTCATGATTTTAGCCCTCGTTGTCATTGGGTTGGCTTTTCGGTTTTGTAACTGACAAGTCTTAGCTCTCCTATATAAGGAGTGTTTCTACAGTTATGCAAAAGATAAAATTCAGAAGAGAAAACTCTCTTGCACATAGAAGAGAGAAGATAAACCCATCTCTAGCAACAACCAATACTTTTTGCAACAATGCTCAAGCGCTTATGCGAGGTTCTGTATCAGCATCAATGCTTGCTCCACGAAGGAAGATGATACATCGAGCATTCCAGAAATTCAATTGTATGAGAAATCAAAATTTGTTAGTTCCTAGAAGTGAATAGACGCGATAGACGATCGAATCTCACTTGAGCGACGACGATTTTGATCACCCCTATAGGACAATTTTCTTATTCTTTTTTGCAAACTTACCAACATTTTTCTTGCTTTATTTTCTTTAGCAGATCGTTCTTTTTAGCAGTTTCCACAACTGATATCTTTAGGAGTTCCGCTAGTTTTCACTCCTGAGTTTTAATCTCTCTAGCAAGCAACACTTATTATTTCAACATAAGTTGGTTAGTTTGTTCAGATTGGACGAAATATCTATAACAATCTCAAGGGATATTCTTGTGAATTACGATGTTTACGAGAATCTAAAATATAATATCACGTCAACGTGATGGAAGCCTATACATGCTCCTTAAGACAAACTTTCAATTCGACTATGAACGGTACAACCACTGGAGACAGATTAGCCTTAATCTCCAACTCATGAATATACTTTGTGACAAAATCAGAACCTAAAATCCAAAAGATGGATAATGTTCAAGCAATTGTTGTTGTGATCACCACACATCAACAATGAAAGAGAGAGAACAAACTCTGCAAGTTGCTCATCCTCAACTCTTTGGAGGACAACTTAGTTGAATCCTACAACAAGAACAAAAATGCTAGAGACATTCAGAAGTCTCTCAAAAAGGAGTACAAGGACGAGTAAAATATGTCGAAGATATATCTCGTCAACAAATTCATGGATATGGAATTTGAAATAAAAAGACTGTGTTGCCCCATGTAAAGGATCTCACGAAGATTCAATAGAAACAAGAGGAAGAGGATATGCCTCTCGTTGACAAGTTAATAGTGTGAGTCATACTCTCTAAACTCCCTACAAACTGGAATCATTTCACTACTGACGCAAGAAGGGTGAAGCGAAGCTGGAAGATATTATGTGCTTCATCTGTATTGAGGATGAAGCCAGGAACAAAAACAAAGTGAATTCCTTGTCCAAACAATATGCTAAGACAAACATGCTCCAATATGGAGATCACAAGAACAATAAGAAATTTACTTTCAACAATAGGAAGGACTTCAAAAGCCTGAAAGTGAAGTCAACTTTCTTCAAGGCAAAGTCTAAGGAAGATGCGGTATGTTACAATTGCAATAAGAAGGGCCACTACGAAAGAGAATGCAGGTCCAAACCAAAGCAAAAGGGAGTTAACTAAACCTTATTGTTATGGTCTCGCAGGTAGAGACTGGTATTGACTTGTAGGTAGACACTGGTGCCTCATGTCATATGTGTTCCGTAAAGGATCTATTTACAACATATGAACCTTCGTTTGAGAAGATAACTTTGGCAAACAAGACTCAAGTTGAAATAAAGGGAATCAGAATTGTGGTGTTAAAGCTGACTTCGGAGAAGCCAGTTACACTGTAGAATATGAAGCATGTGCATGTTGTCGCAAAGAATTCGATCTCTAGAAGCCTTATGTGCAACGCTAGCCTAATGATGGACATCACAGTCGGTTATGTTGCATTTACTATGCTAAAAATCCTAATTAGAATGTGGAGAATTTTTTTATATTTTATTTTGGAGTGGAAAACCTTAAAAGCCACTGACCATGTATAATTCGGGATAATCAAATCTGTATTCGGGATTATCGGGATGACGTTCTTAGACCTGTAATTAATGACTAAGATCTAAAACTTAGAAATAATGTTCAAGGATCCTAGAACAACTAAATTAAGTGATAAAGAATCTATTTTAGGGTTTATAGGAATTTCCACCAAATTATCATAATATTATACCCTTAGAAATTCGTAGATCGATGAATCATAGAAATTTAGGGGGGCAACCATGTAACCAGTGGGACTCGAAACCTTACCCATAGGCTCATTTAATCCTAATTGAGATCCCCTATTTTCCTCATAATTTCTAAGCATATTTACTATTTTTCTATTGTCTAGGCAATTAGAACATACTGGTTCCTGGGAGGGAATCGACGCAAAAGATGTCGAATCTCGTTTTGAACAACAGTGTTTTTGATCACCTTAGTGAAACGAGTTTGCTAAAAAATTTGCTATTCTTTTTAGCAAACTCATCAACAGTTTTTTCTGCTTTACTTTATTTAACACATCATTCTTGTTAACAATTTTCAAGGTTGATTTGTTTTAGCGGTTTCGCTGCTGCAATTATTATATCAATTTTCACTGCTGAGATTTTAATCTCTAGCAACAGCACTTGTTGTTTCAACAGAAGTGGGTTAGTTTGTTCATACTTTATGAAATATCTATAGCACATCTATTCTATTACTACTGATCGTTACAGGTAAAATATTAATCTAGCATTTGTTTGAACTTGAGCATCTCCAACCCTATTGTGACTTTGGAAAAATGTTGCATGGGAATGACACAATTTTATTTAAAAATCTTTCTCCAATGCAATTGCCAAGTAAGTTGTGAAGCTTAGGTTGGCAAAAGTTATATAAGAGATTGTGAAATTGACTTTACAATGTCTTCATCTCATTATCATTAATTATGAATAAAAAAAAATTTCTTTTTTAAAAGGAAGAAGATAAGAAGTTATCTTGAAAGCTGGAAAAAAAATAAACATCTCAATACTTTTACATTGGAAAAGACTTTTATACTTCATTGTCTTTTGTGGATATAGTCTTGTCACCTAAGAAAGAATATTGTCCGGTGTCTCGTGTCACATAGAAATCACAACATATTACAAGACAATACGGTTGAAAATGCTCTATTTAATCGTGGTAGACTTGCCTTCAAAAAATCAATGCCCTTCGATCGATAGCGTTTTGAGTTGCAATTAATTCGCTATTGACATGGTAGTATATGCGAATGCAATAGGCATAGTTCAAACTATTGTAAGCACTTGGTGAAAAGAAAAGGAGAGAGAGAAAGAAGAGTTTAATTCAGGTGTGAAGAATCCCAGCATCTGTTAAAAAACGGATCAGCATATGGCTCATGGGCATTGAGAACTAATCAAATCAGATAGTTTTATTTTTTTAATCTTTCTGACTTGCGTCTTCAAATTCCACTTGAACATCCAAAAATATCTCTGAACAAGATTCTAGCACCATGTCAAATGTGTACGAAAGATTATGTCAGAATAGCAAGTATCACAATCACTGGAGAGTAGTAGTGAACCTAAGCAGACATGCCATGAGTAAGTTGAGATTGTTCTTCGCTGTCTCCAACATGGTAAGTGTAAAAAGAGTCCGACATAGTTGATGTTGGGACGATCACAAGACTTAACCATGTTGATTATCATTGTCAGAATTTTCTCTTGTGTTTCATTTATCATGGATGTATATTCTTTGTATTGAAGTTTATGAATCTTACGCAAGGGTATATTCTCAGAAGTAACTCAGTATATTCTTTGCACATTCTGTCCTGCTCAGTACATAACATTACATACATTCTTCTCCCGAAACATGTGAAACAAGTGAAGAAGAAAAAAATAGTCCAATAGTAACTGTTTTGACATTAACAGCGGGGACAAATGGGTGGTTGCCCAGCTCGCCTATGCCTAGGGCCGGCCCTTCTAATAGGCATATAAACAAAAAACCTCGAGTTAATCTCTCTCTCTCTCTCTCTCTATTCCAGTATCATTAAACAAATTAGAATGCCCAGTCCAAAAAAGTGAGGCAATAGTTCCACTCACTGTTCTAAAAGACGGCCACCTAGGCCGTGCCTAGGCGCCAGGCAACTGGTGTCCATCCGATGTCCGCCTAGGCACCCGCCTAGTCGTTCCGATATCCGACTATGCATGTTATGAAATTTTATGGACTTTTAATACAATTATATCTTTTGAACCACCTACATCTAGGCGGCCGCCTAGGCAAGCGTCTAGACGGACTAGGCGCTAGGTGGCAGGCA
The DNA here is from genome assembly GCA_036927795.1 of Iris macrosiphon. Classification (NCBI taxonomy): domain Eukaryota; kingdom Viridiplantae; phylum Streptophyta; class Magnoliopsida; order Asparagales; family Iridaceae; genus Iris; species Iris macrosiphon. Next base: position 66,412,626 of record JAYESA010000020.1, read on the forward strand.
CCCGTCCGAAGCCATAACATTCATGTACAAGAACACAAAATTTGAGGTTACTAGTTAAATATTACGTAAACTATGTGCTCTTTCTCAGACCAATTCTCACTGCTCTTTCTCAGACCAATTCTCACTGTGTTCATGTGGTGATCCTATTCCCAAGGGGTGTCCTACTCCAAAGGAAAATCCCTTGGCCTTCCATGCTTGTAGGCATGGGAGTTATGTTTTAGTAGGCCTATAAAAGAAAAGGCATTCATGTAGAAAAATTACACCAATTAAAATAAACTCTTCTATTGTCTGCTACTTTATCTTTCCGGCAAGTTCGTTTACGTAGTTTGCGGCTCGAGAGACTAACAACTGGTATCAGAGCCAGGTCGTTCGATGCGTACGGGAATCCACTCACACCTCCATCAGTGTCGGCGTCGAGTCCAGCGAGCGGCTCGAGCGTGGCAGGCACCCTGGTGATCCCGAAGGTGTTTCAGGAGTCCGGCGGGACGCAGTATCCGCAACTCACGCGTGCAAACTACGATGAATGGGCCCTGGTGATGCAATGTATGCTGGAGGCAAGAGGTCTCTGGGCGGCGGTGCACACCGGGACAACGGAGCGGGAGCTGGATAGAAAAGCGATGGAGGCTCTCCTACGTTCTGTCCCGCCAGCGATGATCTCATCACTGGCAATCAAGACGACGGCGCGGGAGGCATGGCAGTCTTTGAAGACGGTGCACGTCGGCAGCAATCGCGTCAAGAAAGCGAAGGCGCAGTCGCTGCGCAAACAGTACGAACAGCTCGCATTCCGGGACGGTGAGGGCGTGGACTCTTTCGCCATGCGTCTCACTACTCTGTCGAGCGCTCTCGCCACACTCGGCGACACGATCTCCGAGGACAAGCTCGTCCTCAAGATGCTGGCGGCGGTTCCCAAGAAATACAGCCAGATCGCCCTGGCTATCGAGACCCTTTTGGATCTCGATGAACTCACCATTGAGGATCTAACAGGGAGGCTTAAAGCAGCGGAGATCAGGGACGAGATCGAGAGTGGCAACACCTCGGGCGGTAAGTTACTGCTTACAGAGGAGGAGTGGGCTGCTCGCAAGAAACAACAGAGAGGCGGCTCTTCCAGCAGGGGCGCCGGAAACGGCGGCCAGAAGAAGAAGTGGCGCGTCCCGGAGAGGGACTCGGGAGCGCGCGGTCCCAAGCCGAGCGGCGAAAGGAGCGGCTCCGGTGTAACTCGCGACGAAAAGTGCCATTATTGCGGAAAACTGGGCCACTGGGCTCGTGAATGCCGCAAGAAGAAGAAGGACGAGGCCCTTTTTGCGCAGGTGGAGGAGGACGAACCGGCGCTTCTGATGGCGCAGGTGTGCACAATCGCCAAAACTCCCTACACCCACGCCGAGGCGACCGAGCAGGTGATGCTCAACGAGGAGTGCACCATGGTAAAGCTTGGGGAGCGGGAGGACACCGACAATGTGACCTGGTACTGCGACACGGGAGCGTCTAACCATATGACGGGCACGCGGGCAGTCTTCTCCGAACTTGACACCGGCGTGCGGGGCAGCGTCAAATTTGGCGATGGCTCCGTCGTGGACATCCAAGGCCGGGGCACGGTGGTGTTTACGGGCCAAGGAAGAGAACATCGAGCCCTCACCAACGTCTACTACATTCCCCGGTTGCGTAGCAACATTGTCAGCATCGGGCAATTGGACGAGACCGGCTGCTCCACGCTAATCGAGGATGGAATACTTCGAATCCGCGACAAACAGCGCCGCCTCCTTGCTAAGGTATCACGCACTTCAAATCGTCTATATATCCTTCCATTGTGGATCGCACAGCCTGTATGCCTCGCGGCACAGTGCTCGAACATGGCATGGCGCTGGCATGCGCGCTACGGCCATCTACACTTCGACGCCCTTCGTCGCCTGAGCAGGGAAAAAATGGTGGACGGTCTTCCGCACATTGATCATGTCGATCAGTTGTGCGACAGCTGTCTGGTCGGGAAGCAGCGACGCACTTCATTTCCCCGGCATGCCAACTATCGCGCCACCGACCCTCTTGACTTGGTGCACGCGGACTTGTGTGGTCCCATCTCACCGGCGACACCTGGCGGGAAGCGCTACTTCCTTCTCCTCGTCGACGACTACAGCAGGTTCATGTGGATCAAGCTGTTGAGATCCAAGGACGAGGCGAGCGAGGCGATCAAACGCATTCAGGTTGCGGCGGAGGTCGAGTCGAAGTGCAAGCTTCGTGTACTACGCACAGACCGTGGCGGCGAGTTCACGTCGAACGATTTCAACGACTACTGCGAGCGCCACGGCATCAAGCGCCACCTCACCGCGCCTTACTCGCCTCAGCAAAATGGCGTCGTCGAGCGCCGGAACCAGACTGTGGTAGCTATGGCCCGAAGCTTGCTCAAGGCGAAGAGCATGCCGGCGGCATTCTGGGGCGAGGCGGTGACCACGGCGGTGTACCTGCTAAACATGGCGCCAACGGCCGCAGTGAAGGGAAAGACGCCATATGAGGCGTGGCATGATAAGCGCCCCGATGTAAGTTTCTTACGTACTTTCGGTTGCATTGCTCATGTGAAGATGGTGCAGCCAAACTTGAAGAAACTTGACGATCGGAGCAAGCAAATGGTGTTTGTTGGCTACGAGGCGGGGTCCAAGGCTTACAGGGCCTACGATCCAGTCGGTCGTCGCTTGTATGTCACCCGCGACATCATCTTTGACGAGGCGGGGCAGTGGGACTGGACGCACACCGACATCGACGCCAGCCTCGTCGGGATCGGCGAGGCATTCACTATTGAGTTTCCCCACGAGCTCATTCCCGGCACGTTCATTTCGGCCGGGAACGGAGGTCCATCGCCAGAGGCTGTGGGCGCAGCCACACCCGCATCGACGCAAACGCTGCCTCCATCCGAGCAGGCGGGAGCCGGTCACGCGTCCCCACCACCGGCCGTGACGCCCGCTCGCACAACCGCAACATCAGCCGCGACGATGCCAGCGGTTTCGACGCCTGAGACGACGGGTACGGCTCCGATCCGATTCGTCTCACCGCCGTCAGGAGCGACGCCCGATCCGCCAAACGAACCGCCGCGCCGATACCGCTCTCTGCAAGACATCTATGAAGTTGAGTCGGTACACCACCACGACTCTGAGGACCTCCTCCTCGCAATGGATGACGAACCCTCTGTGTTTTCAGAAGCGGAGCAACACGAGTGCTGGCGCCGAGCGATGCTGGATGAACTCGCATCCATTGAGGAGAACGACACCTGGCGGCTCGTGGACCTGCCCGCTGGTCACCGCCCCATTGGACTCAAATGGGTCTATAAGGCGAAGAAGGATGAGCACGGCGTCGTCATCAAGCACAAAGCCCGGCTCGTCGCGAAGGGGTACGTGCAGAGGCACGGGATCGACTACGATGAGGTTTTTGCGCCAGTAGCTAGACTTGAGTCCGTCAGGTTGTTACTGGCGTTTGCCGGTCATGCAGGTTGGGTTGTCCATCACATGGATGTGAAAACGGCATTCTTGAACGGGGAGCTCGACGAAGAGGTCTACGTCACACAGCCACCCGGTTTTGCAGCCGTCGGCGAGGAGCAGAAAGTTTTTCGCCTACACAAGGCACTCTACGGCCTGAAGCAAGCACCGAGGGCCTGGAACGCGAAGCTGGACAAGTGCATGTCCACACTCAAATTCAGCCGGAGTCCCTCGGAGCATGCCATCTACGTGCGTGGCCATGGCGAGGCAAGGCTGCTCGTGGGTGTCTACGTCGACGACCTCATCATCACGGGAAACAATGCGGGCGAGATCGAAAAATTCAAGCGCGAGATGAGAAACTCATTTAAGATGAGCGATCTCGGCCTGCTTTCCTTCTACCTTGGCATCAATGTACAGCAGAACGCAGACGGTATCACAGTGAACCAGTCTGCGTACGCAGCCAAGATACTGGAGAAGAGTGGCATGGGCGACTGCAACCCTTGCCATGTACCTATGGAGCCACGTTTGAAGCTCAGCAAGGATAGTGCTGCACCGCCGGCAGATGCCACGGAGTACCGGAGCATAGTAGGAAGCTTGCGATACCTCGTGCACACCCGGCCAGACTTGTCATTCGCAGTCGGGTATGTGAGCCGCTTCATGGAGAAGCCAACGACTGAGCACCTAGCGGCGGTCAAACACATACTCCGGTACGTTGCTGGTACGCGGGGTTACGGCTGCCGCTACGAACGAGGAACAGAGGAGCCCCGGCTGGTCGGCTACTGCGACAGCGACATGGCCGGGGATGTTGACGACCGCAAGAGCACAACAGGCGTACTATTCTTCCTCGGCAACAGTGCTATCAGTTGGCAATCACAGAAGCAGAAGGTGGTGGCACTATCATCCTGCGAAGCCGAGTATGTCGCAGCAACCACTGCCGCCTGCCAAGGCATCTGGCTCGCACGGCTGCTGGCGGACATAAAGGGCGACGATATCAGATGCGTAAAACTGCGCATCGACAACAAATCAGCAATCTCCCTCAGCAAAAATCCGGTGTTTCATGATCGCAGCAAACACATCCAGACGAGGTACCACTTCATTCGTGACTGCATCAAGGACGGGACAGCTGAGGTAGAGTATGTCCGAACAGATGAGCAGCTCGCCGACATACTGACCAAGGCCCTGGGCCGGGTCAGGTTCCAGGAGCTTCGCTCCAAGATCGGGATGATCGCAATCGCAAAAGTTTAGGGAGCGATTATTACGTAAACTATGTGCTCTTTCTCAGACCAATTCTCACTGCTCTTTCTCAGACCAATTCTCACTGTGTTCATGTGGTGATCCTATTCCCAAGGGGTGTCCTACTCCAAAGGAAAATCCCTTGGCCTTCCATGCTTGTAGGCATGGGAGTTATGTTTTAGTAGGCCTATAAAAGAAAAGGCATTCATGTAGAAAAATTACACCAATTAAAATAAACTCTTCTATTGTCTGCTACTTTATCTTTCCGGCAAGTTCGTTTACGTAGTTTGCGGCTCGAGAGACTAACATTAAATAGATGCAAGGATCATTGACTGTAAGCCTTGGCCTTGTGTAGTTGCCACGGTATACAAAGTGGACACAGATGGTTTTAATGGCTGAATGATTCCCTTCCAGACCATATTCCAGAGAAGGCCTAAAGAGTTTTCAAGGTGGAACAGAAATTTCATCTATATTTCACTACTCAGTCCTGGCAGGGAGATCACCCAAGTATAGCACTTGAAATTTCTCTCTAAAATACGGATCAAACATTTTGACAGCAATGCATTACAACAAGGAAATAAAATGTTGTAATGCATTTTAACAGCAATGCATTTTAACAGTATTTATTAGGGTTTGGGTCTCATATATAAAATACATATGATCAACACTAACAGAAGAAAAAAATATGCAGCCGAGTAAAAATCATCAAATTCCCCAGCAAGTTGGTGATAACATAAGCCATATCTATCAACCTGGACAGCAAATCTCAAATTTTCAACAAATTGTAGTGACCTGTATTATGATGTAGCTCTTTTGATTTTCTAAGGAGCGCCTTACAGGTGAACATGAACCAGTAGGTTTTAAAAATCTTCATCTCTAATGGTGGTAAAAAAATGCTCAAACAACTGGTATTTTCTTCAGTATTCCTAGTGTCAACTACCTATGCTTATACAGTTCATTCAAAAACAAAATTATGGTATATGATTCCAAATGTTACAAACAAAAGGCCTGATTTTTTGAAACAAAAGTTTCAGTTGCAGCATGTATCTTTAATGTCTCTAACAACTTTGGAAATGGAGATAACCATCCCTTATGTTTTTACTATCCGCTCTTCTTCTTTTTTTCCTTCTTGAAGATGTTATCACATTGAATAAACTTTATTGACCATTTACCCTGAAATGGATGGGAAAAAAGCTCCCTTGCATGCATATATTTCTGACATGAAAGAGAAACAATCAATTTGTTTTCAGCCTGTGAAAACATTGCAGCTCTTAAATGATAAGTGTAGTCCCCATCCAAATGGGCATTACATGCATGTGCAGGTGTACTCCTATTGGAGAATAATCTCATTGATCAAATATAAACATATTCGGAATTTGCTCCAACCTTTATTGGCATATGGTGACATCATCTTGATAGGGTAATATCAGAAGGGAACTCCTGTAATAGAATCTTGTGGGTTGCAGTTGCACGCTAAGGTTTAACTGCCATCAGTTAAACACCTTAAGTTCAAACAAACACATGCTAAACTTAATTACTCCTGTTAAATTCATACGGTGCAAGTAATGATCATAACAAAATAAACTTCATCGTATCACTAGATTCACAGCTTAGATTCACAGCGTTGAAGACTATGGTGATAGTGATATGACCTGCAACCAATTTGAAAAACTCACTTGTAAAAATATCACTATCAGACATTTTGATTATTAATTAATAGCACTGCATTTACCATATTTAGATTGTCATATAATTGTTGGCAAAATAATAGTCCCATGAGCAACGGCAATGAATTTTCTAGTGTCATGAGATGACGTGGATGAGAAACGAATGCCTCATAAGCTCAACTATAAACACTTGTTCATGGTCATCGGTTTACCAAGAAGGACACTGGTGAAACCAGATAAGTCGGTATGCTATGCATCGAACTCATATGATGGGTGCAAGTGGTCTCTTAAGTTGTTGGTGATACCATAGCATGAGTACGGGTGCTCAGTTAGTTGAACGAATTCATTGAACATGCAACGATATAGGAATTCCTAGTGGATGATGTATGTGTATCTCAATAGGGATATCTTAGTGATGGAAGTGGTTCTTTGACCAAAGGTCATTCCAGTACCTTATGAGTGCGCACTCACCCTTTGACTATGTACTTTTAGCAAACCCAAGGGTTACGATGGTGATAGATTGGATGTGGTGTAAACCCCCTCGACCAGAAATTAGGGTTTACTAGTTTAATTAGCCTAATTAGGGTTAACCTAAATTAATTAAGATTTAATATATAGTATTATAATACTTGTGCAATAATTTATTGTTTTAGGATACTACCTTAGCTGTTGCCCTAAAACGAATTCCACATATTTGACCTAGACACGTAAACCCATCATATTGAACCTTGAACAAACCCCGGATACCGATTTTCGTGCCTGATTTTAGTCGCACAAAAGTCGTTGCAAACGTCCGTGCGCAAATTAATTAAATTGCGTAATTACGTTCGCTGCCCGTTCCAATTGACATTGAGACCCAACCTCAACCAGTTTTGACCAACCCAGATCACGATAATATTGTACACTGAGCCTACTACACCAATGACCCTTGTCCAACCCAATTTAGACTCCCGGTTTTTAATTAAATTAAATTAGAAACACCGGTGCATTAATTGCGAATTAATTAATGGGGTGACCTAACCTAAAATAAATTGGACCCAATTCCAATCCAGACCCACACCCACACCCACAAGCCTCATACAAAACACCAAACACCATCATGGAACAATGAGGAACACAAAACATGGTGTTTGGTCGCATTAAATCCCAAATACGAAATAATTGTGCAAATACCAAATTGTCAGGGGCCTAATTGCAAAATTGCAATGAGGTGCCCCCCTCTCATTGGCCCAAACCATCATGGAGAAAAGTAATGGTCATGACCAATCATGAGCATTTAAATTCCCCCATTTTCATGTCCTTACATCACCTTTTTGGGAACCCATCATGACCCTACAATTTGAATGGCCTATTCCTAGCCCTCCACTCATCTTGATGAACAACCCCACTCCCCAAAAATATTGGTCCAGCCGGCCCTAATCCCTAGGCAGCCCCCCCCCCTCACTCTCTCTCTCCTACATATACATGCTTATTTACACATTAAATGAGAAAAACCCAAACCCTAATACTAAAACCCTAACTCCCACTCCCCACAGCCGACCCTAACCTACCCACCCCGAGCTCAACCACCGGCCACCAGCCACCACCAGTCGCCACCACCCTAACCCGACCCCTTCGCCAGACCCTCCCCTACCCTCGGCCACCGCCACCCGGCCACGACGCCGCCGGCAGCCACCTCCCCAACCAACCACACTGACCCGGCTGCTCTCTCCCCGAGTGCACAGCCGACCACCCCTCTGCTTCGTGCTCCGCCACCTTAGCTCCGCCGACCGCCATACTTGGCCGAGCCCTCCCCCAGCCAGTCCTCCACCACCCCGTCGAGTTTCAGCCGACGCCGCCGCCACCTCGAGGAGAAATCGAGCTCGCAGCGCCTAGACATCCAAACCGCGGCTGCTGCTGCCGATCCTCCCCGAGCCTCGCCGGAGCGCCGTCCGGCCACCCCCGCCGGCGACGACCGACCAACTCGACCCCCTCGACCTGAGGTACAACACAGTACATTATTTTATGTATAAATATTAGTAATTAAGTATGTATTTTAGGTTGCAAGCCTTCCGATACGTGGATCTCGTATTTTACAGTATTGAAATACGTATATTAGGTATTCTAAATATATATATGTATTCCTTTCTGTATTTTACAGTATTTAATGTATATATACTGAAAATATTTCTGAGTTTTAATGTATGTAATTTATATATATAAATGCTTAATACAACATGAAGGTATATATATACATAGTATAGATATAATTACTTGGTATGATCAAATACCTAAAGTGTATATGTATATATGTATATATACATATATATATATATATATATATATATATACAAATAAATGTATACTTCTGAAAAATAAATAGTGTATGTATTTTTTTACCCAAATTAATAATGGTGTATAAATATAAATAATGCTATATTTACTTTTGGTAAATACACATAAGTATGTATATATGTATGTATGAATGTACTTTTTTTAAAATACGAAGAATATTAAATATCTAATAATTATAGTATTAAATACATTTCTGGAAATCAAGTATTATTATTATATGTATATTATATAGTAAATACTTACGTATTGCCCCCCCCCCCCCCCTAGTATGTATATGCCTATGAATATTTATAAATATATATATGTATATATTTATACTTGCAGTGTATGTATACATATTTTATATACTTTGGTTATGTTTTATATAAATTGATATATATATTTTTTCTATCTAAATATATATATGAATATATATATGTGAATTTATGATATTTCCCCATTTATGTTCAGAGTTTTTATAAGTGTATACTAATTAATACGTAAGCACTATTTTTGTACTAATAAACAAATATATTATTTAATATATTTAAATATGTTTTAGTGTATATATAAATAATAGTGTTAGCTATATATACATACAGCCCCGACCCTGTGGCAGTTGTAGATACGGACAGTGTGTCCTAGTCGTGCTATTGTAGCGACTAATTTGGACATTACTATATCCTGTATAGGATTGCTGGACACTACTGCCGAGGCATCAGGAGCAGGGCTTTGGATTTCGCAGCTACCCGGGGCAAGCAAGTATACCTTGCTGGATTACTGCTTTAAATTTAAATGTTAAATATTTCAAAATATACATGATCTGTGCGCATCCGAGATTGATTCGGGTGCAGTCGACATTGTGTCGATGAGTAGAGTACTTGACCTAGTTGCTAGTTGACTCCCACACTACTGCGAGGATATTCTGATATCCTCCTAGACCATGGCACTATACACGTACCTCGATGGTACATTCATATTGGGATGCGGGTCCGCGTACCCGATTCGCTATCGGTGCGTATGAAGTGCATCACGGACTAGCATGTATTCTAGAGTAACATAGTTATTTGAGACTTGGCATCTAGATACGGTACACTCATGTCGTATATTCGACTTGCGTATCTACATTGGGCGGGAAGGACAACTGATAAACGTATGGGATACCCCCACCGGACTCCGTGGTATCCAGAGGAACCACAGACCCGGTGACTCCCTATATTCAGACACCGCGCTCTACGGAGTGTTACGGACGTATGTATACATAGCAGACACCACGCCTTAGAGTGTGGACGTTATACTTATATACAGATACCTCATTCTTCGGAATGATGGACGATTACAGATACCACACTCTAGAGGACGTTGGACGTTATGCCTACACCTACTTATACGTTCCTAGGTTGTCCTTATATTGCATTCACTTAGATGGTTAGCACACCCCCTCTTTACTTTTATTTCAGTACTATATCCAGCATGCATATTGTATCTTGTTACGTCCCTCTGAGGACCTGGTTATCTTCCAGATCTGGACGAGGCCTATTATCCCACAGTTTACGGCCCAGGTGTGGAGACGAGGTTTGCTCTTGACGAGGAGCTGGAGGTACTTCCATCAGAGTACCCCTGATCAGATTGGTAGGCCTTCCGCCTATGACTGGAGCTCCTTACCTAGTTAGCCGTTGTTCCAGTCACTTTCCTTATCAGTACTTTATTTCAGACTATCAGCACATTTTGTAGTGGGTTTGTTCCCACCAGACATATTTCAGTTGTATTATGTCATTCGACTATGTCCTTATATTCCAGTCTTTCATTTCAGTATTTTACTTGTTGTTTGTGGATGAGATTAGACACTGCCTGTTGATATATTAGACTTGTTAGATTTAGGACAGCGTAGCACACTTCGCCAGGATCCATTAAATTGGGATATCCTCGAAGACGTGTCAGCTGGCCAATGCCACGTGGCCTAGTTCCATAATATTTTGGGACTGGGGCGTGACATAGTTTTAGTGGTGGCCCATGCAGGTCTGAAACATAAAACATCTATCGCTTGTGGTACGGAAACGTGCCCAGCAAGCCTGCAATAGGATAGAAATTACTAGGTCTCATCCACTTGATTACGCCTTTGAACCTCTTCCGTACTTTTAATTGCATCCTGTTTGATTTATTTCGTACTCTCTCTAATGAAGTTCTATCTCTTACAGCGAGATGAACCTTCGAAGCCGACGTGAGATACTCGGTGCCATAGCACCACCTGTAGCACCGAGGGAGGATACGACTCAGGGACCACCCAGAGAGCAGCCTCAGCCAGAGGCAGAGGTGATCCCCCAGGCCCCGATGATGCACTAGCATCAGGTCTCTCCCGACGAGGAGACGCAGCAGCCAGAGGGCCAGGCATCGCAGACGATTCCGAGGCAGTACTACGAGGGGCAGACCTCGAGGGCGACACCGATGCCGCAGTACGAGAGGCCGACACCCGAGGAGACACAAGGGAGGCAGCAGAAGATACCCCTTCCACCACCTCCACCGTTTCCACCTCAGATGCCCCCAGCGGAAGGACAGCCCCAGATGATGCAGTTCTTCCAGATGATGATGCAGGCCCAGATGCAGCAGACAGAGACCCTTAGACAGGGATTGATGGCAGTACTGGAGAGGGCACCTGCCCAAGCACCAGCACCAGCACCAGCACTTGCACCTGTCCAGCGAGCCGGCACTGTACGAGGCTTCAGAACGATGGGCCCGGATACCTTCTCGGGCAAGGAGACAGCAGAGGAGATCGCAGACTGGGTCTCCAACACCGAGATGCTGCTAGAGGGTTCGCAGCTACACCCCGATCTCTGGATGACCGCGGTGAGGGCCCAACTCACAGGCAACGCCCATCACTGGTGGGACTCTATAGAGCGCAGCATTGGCCGACAGCAGACTTGGAAGGAATTTCTAGAGCACTTCAACACGAAGTATTTCCCAGCTACGGTGAGGAACGCCCTGTACTCTCAGTTCCTGCACCTGGAGCAAGGGAACCTGACTGTGGACGCTTACGACGGAGAGTTCAGCAGACTCAGCCGATTTGGAGCAGCCCTGATCCCCAATGACCTGGAGAAAGCCAGGAAATTCCACCATGGCCTCTCTCATGAGCTGCAGAGGTACACTACTACCCAGGCAAGGATCTCTTATGAAGAGGTCCTATCAGAGGCAAGGATCCAGGAGGCTATAGGAGGAGGAGGAGCGAGACGTTCCAGCGCGAACGTACCAGCCAAGACCCAGCAAGGAGCAGGAGGACCGATTCGCCGCCCAGGAGCGCAGGCGCAACAGAGGACAGCGCCATACCAGCAGAAGGAGCTTCCGACCTGTCACTTCTGTGGCAAGAGGGGACACGTCATCCGAGACTGTAGGAAGAAGCTCGGGCTCTGCATGGTCTGTGGAGCCAGCCAGCACCTTGCTAGAGACTGCCCCCAGCGCAGAGACGCAGCACCCTAGACTGGACAGAGGCCACCAGCAGCACCACTGAGGATACCACCCCCAACAGGAGGACAGCGTCCACCAGCTACCGGAGGACAGCAGAGAGGACCACCCTTGGTTCCACAGGAGGCACACTTCAACCAGGCCCGCCAGCAGGCAGGAGGGCAGAGGCGCGGGCAAGCCTTTGCTTTAGCATCTATTGAGGAGGAACCAGAAGGAGAGGCTATAGCAGGTACAATTTTAGTTGCATCATTACCTGCAACTGCACTGTTTGATTCTGGAGCTACACTGTCATTTATATCTAGTAGATTCGTAGCAATGCATAGAGTAGCAACCTCCCCCTTACCTAAGAGTTGGAGAATACTTACCGGAGGAGGCATCGTACCGGTTACCAACACCATTAGAACGTGCTCAGTAGTAGTTTGTGGTAGGAAGATGAGAGCGCGATTGTTGGTACTCCCAATGCCAGCTTTCGACGTAGTTCTGGGTATGGACTGGTTAAGCCAGTACAATGCCGTGCTAGATTGCCGGAAGGGTAGCGTTACTTTTAGACTGCCAGGACAACCGGAGTTCGAATTCATGCGAGGCACCATCGAGCGAGGAGTAGGACATGCAGCTGGAGCTTACATGGCGATGGAGACGGCACCCCCAGAAATCGTTGCAGAGTTCGAGGATGTTTTCCCGGAGGAGTTGCCAGGCCTACCGCCTGATAGAGAGGTGGAGTTCACCATCGAGCTAATACCTGGAGCAGCACCGGTATCATCAAATGTGTACCGGTTGGCAAAGAAAGAGCTTGACGAGCTGAAGCTACAGCTAGAGGAGTTGCAGATCAAGGGATTCGTTCGTCCTAGTGCATCACCCTGGGGAGCACCAGTGCTGTTTGTACCAAAGAAGGACGGGACGTTCCGGATGTGCATTGATTACAGAGCCCTTAATGCTCTGACTATCAAGAACAAGTACCCTCTACCGCGAATCGACGATCTGTTCGACCAGCTGACAGGAGCAGTGGTGTTCACGAAGATCGACTTGAGATCGGGATACCATCAGGTGAAGGTGCGAAGGGAGGACATTCCAAAGACAGCATTTAGGACTCGTTATGGTCACTACGAGTTCCTAGTGATGCCTTTCGGATTGACAAATGCGCCTGCTGTGTTTATGAACCTGATGAACCGAGTCTTCCACGAGTATCTGGACCAGTTTGTGGTAGTCTTCATCGACGACATCTTAGTGTATTCAAAGAGCCACGAGGAGCACGGAGAGCATTTGAGGCTAGTGCTAGAGACGCTGAGACGAGAGAGGCTTTATGCCAAGCTGAGCAAGTGCGAGTTTCTTCTAGATCGTGTCACATTCCTTGGACACGTTATCTCGGGAGATGGCATTTCAGTAGATCCCGCAAAGATATCATCTGTAGAGACGTGGCCGACCCCTACCAACGTCACGGAGGTGAGAAGTTTCCTAGGACTTGCCGGATATTACCGGAGGTTCGTAGAGAACTTCGCAAGAATCGCAGAGCCGATGACCCGCTTGACCCGCAAGGATCAGGAGTTCACCTGGACAGAGGAGTGTCAGACGACGTTCGACGAGCTGAAGAAGCGTCTGACTACAGCACCCATATTGACCATACCTTCTGGACCCGGAGGATTCATGATCTATAGTGATGCGTCCGGGAAAGGATTAGGATGCGTTTTGATGCAGCATGGGAAGGTTGTGGCCTATGCCTCTAGACAGTTGAGGACCCATGAAAAGAACTATCCTACCCACGACTTGGAGCTTGCCGCAGTGATCTTTGCTTTGAAGCTTTGGAGGCACTACCTTTACGGAGAGCGCGTGGAAATATTCACCGATCACAAGAGCCTGAAGTACGTCTACACACAGAAGGATCTGAACCAGAGGCAGAGACGTTGGCTCGAAGTGATGGCAGACTTCGAGATTGAGCTACAGTACCATCCGGGAAAGGCTAATGTGGTAGCCGATGCTTTAAGCAGGAAGCCCTTAGCATTTTTTCTGACTACCCAACAACATCTGTTGAGAGATCTAGAACAGTTGGGTATCGAAGTCATTATGCCCGGAGTAGACGGCCAGATGTCGAGTTTCCAGGTGCAATCGACATTGGTGGAGAGAATCAAGGCTGCTTTGCCGACGAACGCCAGATTTCAGAGGCTTCGACAGAGGACAGAGGCTGGGATACAGACGGGACTGCGTATACACAAGGACGGGACTTTGAGATGTGGAGATCGTCTCTATGTTCCGAATGGAGAGCTACGCCAGGAGCTGATGACGGAGGCACACAGTTCGACCTATTCTATACATCCAGGAGGCACGGAGATGTACAGAGACCTGAGGCAGTACTACTGGTGGCACGGGATGAAGAGAGAGATAGCCCACTTCGTGGCTAAGTGTCTGGTGTGTCAGCAAGTCAAGGCTGAGCATCAGAGGTCTGCCGGATTACTTCAACCGCTCCCGATACCGGAGTGGAAATGGAGCACATCACCATGGACTTTGTCACGGGTTTCCCGAGGAGTCCTAGTAGTCGCAATGCCGTATGGGTAATCGTAGATAGACTCACCAAGTCTGCCCACTTCTTACCTTTCAGAGTAGGGCAATCTACGGAAGTCTTGGCAGACATGTACATGAGAGAGATTGTACGACTGCATGGAGTGCCAGTCAGTATCGTGTCTGACCGGGATACGAGGTTTACATCGTACTTTTGGAGGAGTATGCAAGAGAGGCTTGGTACCCGCCTTAAGTTCAGTACTTCGTACCACCCGCAGACAGATGGACAATCCGAACGCACCATTCAGACGCTGGAGGACATGTTGAGGGCATGTATGCTTGACTTCAGCGGTTCATGGAAGGACCACTTGCACTTGGTCGAATTTTTCTACAACAATAGCTATCAGGCGAGCATTCAGATGGCTCCCTATGAGGCATTGTATGGTAGGAAGTGTTGTTCCCCAGTATGCTGGAGCGATGTAGGCGAGAGGCAGATTCTAGGGCCAGAGTTGATCGTCCATATAGTGGAGAAGGTAAAGAAGATCCAGGGGCATCTACGAGCAGCACAGGACAGGCAGAAGCATTGGGCTAACGCGCATCGACGACCCTTAGATTTCCAGGTGGGAGAGCATGTGTTCCTGAAGATTTCACCTACCAGAGGAACCATCAGATTTGGAGACAGAGGAAAGCTGAGTCCGAGGTACATCGGACCCTTCGATGTGTTAGAGCGCGTCGGAGAAGTTGCTTACAGATTGGCCTTGCCGCAGACACTAGAAGGAGTTTACGACGTCTTCCATGTATCTCAGCTGAGGAGATACATACCGGATCCGAGTCATGTGCTTGACCACTCGGAGATCACCGTTGGTCCAAGCTTATCATACCAGGAGGAGCCGGTAGAGATCCTAGACCGAAGCGAGAAGGTACTGCGAGGCCAGACTATCCCTCTAGTTCGTGTCGCATGGAGGCATCATGCACCAGGTGAATCAACCTAGGAACGAGAGGACAATATTCGGCAACGTTTTCCCCATCTCTTCTAAGGCCTAGGTATGTGATAGTACTTATTTCATTCAACAGTTATTCTATATGTTTCTTTTTATTTCGAGGACGAAATGCTCTAAGGAGGGTATGTTGTAAGCCCCCTCGACCAGAAATTAGGGTTTACTAGTTTAATTAGCCTAATTAGGGTTAACCTAAATTAATTAAGATTTAATATATAGTATTATAATACTTGTGCAATAATTTATTGTTTTAGGATACTACCTTAGTTGTTGCCCTAAAACGAATTCCACATATTTGACCTAGACACGTAAACCCATCATATTGAACCTAGAACAAACCCCGGATACCGATTTTTGTGCCTGATTTTAGTCGCACAAAAGTCGTTGCAAACGTCCGTGCGCAAATTAATTAAATTGCGTAATTACGTTCGCTGCCCGTTCCAATTGACATTAAGACCCAACCTCAACCAGTTTTGACCAACCCATATCACGATAATATTGTACACTGAGCCTACTACACCAATGACCCTTGTCCAACCCAATTTAGACTCCCGATTTTTAATTAAATTAAATTAGAAACACCGGTGCATTAATTGCGAATTAATTAATGGGGTGACCTAACCTAAAATAAATTGGACCCAATTCCAACCCAGACCCACACCCACACCCACAAGCCTCATACAAAACACCAAACACCATCATGGACCAATGAGGAACATCAAACATGGTGTTTGGTCGCATTAAATCCCAAATACGAAATAATTGTGCAAATACCAAATTGTCAGGGGCCTAATTGCAAAATTGCAATAAGGTGCCCCCCTCTCATTGGCCCAAACCATCATGGAGAAAAGTAATGGTCATGACCAATCATGAGCATTTAAATTCCCTCCATTTTCATGTCCTTACATCACCTTTTTGGGAACCCATCATGACCCTACAATTTGAATGGCCTATTCCTAGCCCTCCACTCATCTTGATGAACAACCCCACTCCCCAAAAATATTGGTCCAGCCGGCCCTAATCCCTAGGCAGCCCCCCCCCCTCCCTCACTCTCTCTCCTACATATACATGCTTATTTACACATTAAATGAGAAAAACCCAAACCCTAATACTAAAACCGTAACTCCCACTCCCCACAGCCGACCCTAACCAACCCACCCCGAGCTCCACCACCGGCCACCAGCCACCACCAGTCGCCACCACCCTAACCCGACCCCTTCGCCAGACCCTCCCCTACCCTCGGCCACCGCCACCCGGCCACGACGCCGCCGGCAGCCACCTCCCCAACCAACCACACTGACCCGGCTGCTCTCTCCCCGAGTGCACAGCCGACCACCCCTCTGCTTCGTGCTCCGCCACCTTAGCTCCGCCGACCGCCATACTTGGCCTAGCCCTCCCCCAGCCAGTCCTCCACCACCCCGTCGAGTTTCAGCCGACGCCGCCGCCACCTCGAGGAGAAATCGAGCTCGCAGCGCCTAGACGTCCAAACCGCGGCTGCTGCTGCCGATCCTCCCCGAGCCTCGCCGAAGTGCCGTCTGGCCACCCCCGCCGGCGACGACCGACCAACTCGACCCCCTCGACCTGAGGTACAACACAGTACATTATTTTATGTATAAATATTAGTAATTAAGTATGTATTTTAGGTTGCAAGCCTTCCGATACGTGGATCTCGTATTTTACAGTATTGAAATACGTATATTAGGTATTCTAAATATATATATGTATTCCTTTCTGTATTTTACAGTATTTAATGTATATATACTGAAAATATTTCTGAGTTTTAATGTATGTAATTTATATATATATATGCTTAATACAACATGAAGGTATATATATACATAGTATAGATATAATTACTTGGTATGATCAAATACCTAAAGTGTATATGTATATATGTATATATACATATATATATATATATATATATATATATATATATATATATATATATATATATATATATACAAATAAATGTATACTTCTGAAAAATAAATAGTGTATGTATTTTTTTACCCAAATTAATAATGGTGTATAAATATAAATAATGCTATATTTACTTTTGGTAAATACACATAAGTATGTATGTATGTATGTATGTATGAATGAATGTACTTTTTTTAAAATACGAAGAATATTAAATATCTAATAATTATAGTATTAAATACATTTCTGGAAATCAAGTATTATTATTATATGTATATTATATAGTAAATACTTACGTATTGCCCCCCCCCCCCTAGTTTGTATATGCCTATGAATATTTATAAATATATATATGTATATATTTATACTTGCAGTGTATGTATACATATTTTATATACTTTGGTTATGTTTTATATAAATTGATATATATATATTTTCTATCTAAATATATATATGAATATATATATGTGAATTTATGATATTTCCCCATTTATGTTCAGAGTTTTTATAAGTGTATACTAATTAATACGTAAGCACTATTTTTGTACTAATAAACAAATATATTATTTAATATATTTAAATATATTTTAGTGTATATATAAATAATAGTGTTAGCTATATATACATACAGTCCCGACCCTGTGGAAGTTGTAGATACGGACAGTGTGTCCTAGTCGTGCTATTGTAGCGACTAATTTGGACATTACTATATCCTGTATAGGATTGCTGGACACTACTGCCGAGGCATCAGGAGCAGAGCTTTGGATTTTGCAGCTACCCGGGGCAAGCAAGTATACCTTGCTGGATTACTGCTTTAAATTTAAATGTTAAATATTTCAAAATATACATGATCTGTGCGCATCCGAGATTGATTCGGGTGCAGTCGACATTGTGTCGATGAGTAGAGTACTTGACCTAGTTGCTAGTTGACTCCCACACTACTGCGAGGATATTCTGATATCCTCCTAGACCATGGCACTATACACGTACCTCGATGGTACATTCATATTGGGATGCGGGTCCGCGTACCCGATTCGCTATCGGTGTGTATGACGTGCATCACGGACTAGATGTATTCTAGAGTAACATAGTTATTTGAGACTTGGCATCTAGATACGGTACACTCATGTCGTATATTCGACTTGCGTATCTACATTGGGCGGGAAGGACAACTGATAAACGTATGGGATACCCCCACCGGACTCCGTGGTATCCAGAGGAACCACAGACCCGGTGACTCCCTATATTCAGACACCGCGCTCTACGGAGTGTTACGGACGTATGTATACATAGCAGACACCACGCCTTAGAGTGTGGACGTTATACTTATATACAGATACCTCATTCTTCGGAATGATGGACGATTACAGATACCACACTCTAGAGGACGTTGGACGTTATGCCTATACCTACTTATACGTTCCTAGGTTGTCCTTATATTGCATTCACTTAGATGGTTAGCACACCCCCTCTTTACTTTTATTTCAGTACTATATCCAGCATGCATATTGTATCTTGTTACGTCCCTCTGAGGACCTGGTTATCTTCCAGATCTGGACGAGGCCTATTATCCCACAGTTTATGGCCCAGGTGTGGAGACGAGGTTTGCTCTTGACGAGGAGCTGGAGGTACTTCCATCAGAGTACCCCTGATCAGATTGGTAGGCCTTCCGCCTATGACTGGAGCTCCTTACCTAGTTAGCCGTTGTTCCAGTCACTTTCCTTATCAGTACTTTATTTCAGACTATCAGCACATTTTGTAGTGGGTTTGTTCCCACCAGACATATTTCAGTTATATTATGTCATTCGACTATGTCCTTATATTCCAGTCTTTCATTTCAGTATTTTACTTGTTGTTTGTGGATGAGATTAGACACTGCCTGTTGATATATTAGACTTGTTAGATTTATGACAGCGTAGCACACTTCGCCAGGATCCATTAAATTGGGATATCCTCGAAGACGTGTCAGCTGGCCAATGCCACGT
The DNA here is from genome assembly GCA_036927795.1 of Iris macrosiphon. Classification (NCBI taxonomy): domain Eukaryota; kingdom Viridiplantae; phylum Streptophyta; class Magnoliopsida; order Asparagales; family Iridaceae; genus Iris; species Iris macrosiphon. The sequence goes on from JAYESA010000020.1 coordinate 66,432,149, forward strand.
GGCCTAGTTCCATAATATTTTGGGACTGGGGCATGACATGTGGTGAATAACTCATGAAGGTAATATATGACTAAAAAGAATCTGTCACTCCTAGTGTATTATGAGAATAATAATGTCATATGTGGACATATTACGCTAAAAAAATCCTTGAATAAGGTGATGTGTGAGAAGAGGAGTCCTACTCAATCACATGAGTAGTGAGTAGACAAGATCGAGTCACATAATTGACAAATATTCCATATCGTACGTCTACTCGGGACATAGTCTGACAGAAAGATTGAATTATACAAAAATTGTCATTGATAGGCTCTTGAGTGGATGCCACTACACATCCTCACACCATATGGAGGCCATGATACACTTCTAGGTGTTAATCTTGGCCAGAAGAGAAGGTTCTGCAGAAAGGAGTTTCTGGAACCAAACACTCAAAAATTTAACATCCAAATAAATTTCTAATGCGGATAAAACATCAATGTCGAATCAGGTTTGATCCAATGCGTCCATCTTGGTGTTGAGCCTAATGATCACACACACAAGAGTTGGTCGATCATTTATAGCATGTTCAACTTTTTATTAGGTCCAATGTTGATTGGCCCATAAGCAATTGATCTATGTCAACTATGTAGACTTGTGCTAGCACACGAGTCAATTAGATGTTAACTAGGTAAACGCATAAGGATTATATATGGAAAGTTATATGATAAACAATCTAATTCAGAATAACATTACATCAGAGTCTTTAAGAAGTATAGAATCATATAGAAGATTATTGAAATGATGTGGAATATGAATTCATAATCAAACCCTAATTAGGAGACCTAGCAATTGTCAAGTATATCCCTTGCCAAAATCTAAAAATAGAGGGACAATGTTTGTTGTAATAAAACTTTCAATTTAGTACAAAGCCCTAGCAAGAAAATCTAGAATTCCCTCTCCTCTTCTCTAGAATCATCTAGAAATTTCTAGGATTGTTATGGAATGAGGATTCCTAATCAAACCCTAATTAGGAGACCTAATAATTGTCAAGTCTAGCCCTTAACTAAACCTATGAGGCAGCAAGGATCCCTCAGTGGCAGCAGGCCATGTCGTCGGAGGAATTGCCAGCCTTGCAGAAGACGTCGTTCATTACCTTATCAGATAGAGAGGGGTTCTAAACCTCTTCCTGACGGAAAGACCACTATTGAGGGAAATTCAAATAGAGGGGCAAGGGTTTGCTGAAATCAAACTTCCAATTTCGTGCAAAGCCCCGACAAAAAAATCCTAGAATTTTCTCTTCTTCTTCCTCTTCTATTCCATGTTCTTGGCCAGTCCGGCCAGATAAAAAATCCAACCATATTTTTCATTGGCCTGCAACCAGTACAATTAACAGTAGCAACAAACACAAAGAGTTGTGTCGCAGAGCCGCTTCAAGGAGGATCTCTGGAGATCGTTGGGTTGCTGATTTTAGTTATCGTCAAAGAATTTGTGACTTGGATTGCTCAAGAGCCGATACGTTTATATAGATACTTCGTATGATATTGTTCGAGATCCGACACATGTGCGGTTAAGGCATCAACTACCGATAAACCATAAACTAAATAGATTAGTTATGCTACATTGTAGCATGTTTGTTGCCCTTAGTTTATGAATATGTTCAGACAAGTGTTCTAAATAGAGTTTGAGGCGGCCGCCTAGATGGCGCCTAGGTGGTAGGTGGTCTCTCTCTACACCGTTTTTGAGGTAGGCGATAGAGTAGACGGCCAATGGAGAATTGACGGCGTAGGCGGATGCCTAAGTAAAGCAATACATAACAAGATATTTTGTCCAAAATATTTTGCAAGCAATGTGGACTTACGGTACGGTTCACTTTTACAATACTAAAATTTTATAAATCTTTGTTCTACAACTTAGTTATGCATGAAACAACTTTAAATATGCATATTATGCAAAAAAAAATAATGGTAAAATAGTTTTTATAAATTGCAAAATGTATCAACCATCTAAGCGGCACCTAGGCTGTAACGCCCCGCTCCAAACGGTTACTAATCGGTTGAGAATCGATTCTCGGGGAAACCTTACCGCCAAATCAACACGGACGAAGTGCATTGAACCCTTCGAATTGATCGAATGGCTTCTATTGAAATAAGTTCAAGAGTTTTCGTTGGTTGCTTTGCTTCTTGGTTTTGTGTTGCTTTGTGTTTTGAGTTGCTTTCGATGACTTGATTTTCATGATTTTGCTTTCTCACTTGCGCGTTCTTTACGAATCGTAAGGGAAATAGATCAAAGTATGCTAACCAAGTATTGTTGCATTTTCAGAACGCATAACCAAAGAGTGAACGTTGCATAAGGTTTCCCCATCCTCTTGTTCGATTCATTCGGTGAGTGGCTTAGGCCCTTCGATGAATCATTCAGTTCACACGCCTTAATAAAATGATCTCTAGTCTGCACAAGTTACTTGTTCCTATACAATGTTGCCTCACTAAATGAAACTGTTAGCTTTGCTTGAGCAAAAGCTCAATTTCTTTCTTTTCTTTAGTCCCACATCGGATGGGCCAACCCCTCCTTGTGTACATATATTAGTTCCTCTTCTTTGCTTTCTTAAAGTTGTTGTGTGGGGATCCCCTTGGGCCACACGCGCGCGCCGCCGCCACCGCCCTGCCCGGCTCGGTTCGACGGGCGTAACGGTTGCGGGTACGTGCCCACACCTGCGGGTGCCGAATGACGATCCAATTTACTCTTCGGGTTCGGGATGGGATCAAAAAATATTTTTTGCTCCTCTTTCTTTTTGAACCGTTCAAATTTAAAATGTTGGGACACTGTCCAGGTTCATTGAACCTCTGTGACAGCTAATTTTGAGAGCCTTTCCTCCACGTTTTTTTCCTTCATTATCGCTCCTTAATGGCCAGTTTTATGAGCCATTCATTATCTTGTCGGTTGGCTGTGCATTTGATCCGCCTATATATATATTGCGGTCACCTCCTCATCCTTTGCACAGAAAATAATCCTACGTACAAACTCTCTTTCACTCCTCTCTCAAACAACATTCTGATCTCCAATTCCTTGCTCTTGGCAGAGCTAAGTTCGGTCTCTCTCTCCGAGTCGTGTGAGACAAAGAGAACCCGGTAGTCAGGAGGTTTTACTACTAGAAGCTTCCGAGAAACGTCTGCACATAGATCTCGGATAAACTCTTAGGGCAGTGCTTCGTGCACGACTTCCCCGGAGGCCGGTAACAATTTTTTAGTTTCCTTATTTTTTAGTAGAATCCCAAGGTAAATCCAAGTCTCATCACCACCACAAACTAAGAAGGACTGCCCAACAGCAAAGAAGAAAAATTGGTACGAGAAATCACACAAGAAGCCATCATATCGGAAGTATGCCAACACTAGCATATGGCATGAAAGTGAGGCAAGTGACTCAGAAGAAGAGAAAACTTTCCAAGAAGCTGCAAACGTCTGTCTGATGGCAACTTCTGACAATGTAACAGAAAATTAGCTTGATAATTTTACTTTTGATGAGTTATCGGATGCTTTCAGTGTTCTTGATGATCATAAGAAAGTACTCGGTAAATATAAAAATACAAAAGCTGATATTCATACTCATAAGATTGAGATACATAGGCTATCATGCTTATTAAATGATATAAGAGAAACACCACCCACGAAGGACATTGGGGAGTTATCCAAGCTGAAATTAAACTTACAAGATGCTGAAACACTAGTTAAGAAACAGACACAAGATCTTGCCAAACTCAATAAAGAGCTTATGGCAGAGAAAAAGAAGTACAATATGGCAGCAGTTAGAATAGTGCTTTAACTGCCAAGTATGATGAAGTGTATACTGCCTCTAAAAAGTTAGAGATCAGGCTGGACAAACAGGTTGTTCAACCTCAAACCCATTCTTACACTAAAAATACATATACTAGACATGTGACACATCCCAAGACAACACGGCCCAAGAAAGCCTAACAAACACATACGGCACACAACCATGCTTTCTTGTACACCTATTCACATAAAATACGTCACTCACCCACACAAAGGCATATTTACTATCCTGCTCCTAACATAAATATGCATGCTACATGTCACTATTGTGGTAAATATGGACACATATCACAACAGTATAGAATTAGGAGACTAGTATATTTAAATTTATATGCATGGGTGCCAAAGACTAACATTTCAGGACCCTCGAGAACATGGGTACCAAAGGTCACCATCTACTCGTGTTGTAGGTGGACCTTCCTTCATATTCTAGAAGCAAATGTATTCTCGATAGTGGATGCTCACGACACATGACTGAAGATGCTAATCTATTCGCAATACTATCGATGAAGAAGGATATGTATCATTCGACAACAATCTAAAAGGTTATATAATAGGTAACGGTACAATAGGTAATCATCCCTCACATGTCATTAAGGATGTCTGTTTAGTAACAGAGTTAAAGCATAACTTGCTCAGTATCAGTCATCTTGCTGCAACGGTTATGGTATTAACTTTGTGAAAAATAAACGATCTATATATGATAGATCATCTGAAGACATTATTTTTGAAGGGTGTCACACCCCAGTCCCAAAATACCGAGGGACCGGACGCGTGATAATGGCCAGCAGCACACACCGATGGACAAACCCAATTTAATGGATCCATCGGGGCATGCTTAAGCTGTAATGTAACAATAAGTAGGTCCAATGATATAAGTCACAGTCTATACTAGTCTCATCCACAACAGATAATCACAGATCAAATGCCAGAATAATGTAAATAAATAAACTGACAAATCACAATAAAAGTGTCTCGGAGAACAATCCGGGAACATGTCTGATACATCAAATGAAATAGACTGGAAAGAGAATAACTAGAAACAGAAATAAAAGAATATCTCACGCCAATACTCAGGAGAAGTCCTCGGGTATGAGCTCGTCCTCAGATGTCGGTACAGCTCCTGTATCTGCTTCGGTTCCTGTTTCTGCTCCTGATAAAGCTCATGTACTGTATAACTCTAAGGGGATCTCCTCTGCTAGTCCTGGGGACAAATTCCGCATCTAGGTCCTCAGGGGACAGCAAGGTACAGAAAATACAAGCCAAAAATAAATGCAGTGCAGCAAAAAATGCAATAAATAGGGTAAGCTATATAACCATCTATGTGAAAATGCAAGTGAGAGCATCACGAGTACTCAGGCTGAGACCACTACAAGCTCTGTGTCTGGGAGCCGGTAGCAGCAATAACTATGTATTTTACTATGTGTTTACTATGTTTTATATATATGTAATCAGCCTGTAGCCTGTGTGTCTCTCTCCACCCCATGTAACCACGCAAATCATGAACATAACGTCTCACGTCCATGTCAGCGAAGTCATATCTAATGCACAAGTCATAATGTATATAGAATATAAAATCTAGGTCAAGTCTTGTATCCTATACAGAATCACCACGAATATCTCGGGAAGATCCTGTCTCATGATCAGTGTCCTGTGTCCTGGGTCAAAGTGTACTTGGTAAGACAAGTACGAGAATATAAGGTGTCACGTATGTCCATATCTAAATGACATTACCCAACACCGCGTACGATGTGGGCACCCGACTGATAATCGGACGCTAAGTATGTCAAACGATCCTAGGTTAAGCATGCACAGCAATATAAATAAAGCAAAAAAAATAAGTAACAATACTGCAGAGTTTGGCAAGGTACACTTGCCTGGGGTCCTGGTTCCAACTGTAGCTCTGGTCTCCGTGTGATCTGCTGCTACTACTCCGGTTGCTGAAATAAACATCACCATTAGATTCAGAAAATATCAAATAGCTAGAAACGCCTGTCCTTAAGTCCAATTTGGACATAAGGGCGAAAATAACATTTCCAGGCCAAAGCGGGGTCCACATGTGGGCCACTTTGCACCGAAAAGCATGTCAGGGTCAAAGATCTCCAAATTCGCCAAACTTAGTGTCAACAAGTCAGGAACGATGATACGAACCCAACGGAACTTCCAAAATTGGATTCCAATGAGCCGATCACAAAATCGTCCGTCAAGTGGAGCCTGTGGGGCCCACGATACACGATTTTGTCAACGTTCTCAGAATTGAACCATACTTGGCTCACAGGACCAGCGTATTGCTACGAGTCCGATGGCGCAAGTTTCGTCTCAATCCGACGTGTGTACACAAAGTTACAGCGTATTCCAGAAAGGGCGGATACGGGACGGTGTTCGCGGATACGCGTTGATTCCGGTGTGCACGCACACCCGAATCGACTTCTGCGAAATCTCACAGGTCCGTATCGACGACGCGCACGTATCGGTGAAGACCGCACGCGACCAAGTCGTCCCGTTTGGCGGGGCGTACCCAGTTCCGGGGTGAATCGGGGCGTTGATTTTCCTGTTTTTGGATCGCGGTGTGCGATCACCACAGGACGCGATGCACCGAGCGGGTTGCACGGGCATCGAGAGGGTTATACAGTCTACGCGTAGCAACTGACAGAATCAAAAACGGAATCACGAGGTGAGAGGAAACGTTACCTGAACAGGGCTCCATGAAGACCAATTTCTCGTGTCCGTGTCTCCTTCGTGTCCTGCGTCCGTGTCCTGTGTATCGGGTTGCTGTGTCCAGACTAGGGTTCAGGATTCCGTCGACGAACCGTCGGAGAGGGGCTGTGCTCGGGTTGGCGGAGGAAGGCTTGTCAGGCTGGGCGGAGGTGGCTCGGCAGCGGGGTGGAACTGCTGTGGCAGCAGACCGGAGAGGGAGATCGAGGGGTTCTGGACGAGGGTGGTGGTCGGTGAAGTTAGGTCAGCGGCGAGGTCGGCGGATTGAGGGGGAAGTCGGGGTCGTGCGCTGGACTTGGCGGCGGGGGTCGGTGAGGTCACTGGCGGAGGAGGAGAAAGGGGATCGAGGGGCAGCGGGCTAAGGGATTAGGGTTCCGGTGGTGCTCGGTGAGGGGGAAGGGAATCTTGGTTGGGGGAGAGGATGATGGAGAGGAAGATGATAGGGGGCAGTCGGCGGAGGCCTAGGGTTCAGGCGAGCAGGTCGGAGGGGATGACGGCGCTGGGATGGTCGGGAGAGGATGCTGCGGCGAGGCGCATCTAGGGTTCAGGTCAGCGGTCGATTAGGGTTAGGGTTAGGGTTAGGTTAGAAAATTTGGGGGAATTTGGGATTAGGGATTTGGGATTTAATTTCTTTTTTTTTCTTTTTTGTTTTATTTTTCTTTGTGTCGAAAACTAGAAAAATATGTATTTATACATACAGAAAATTGGAATAGGGTTTGACCTAGGATTCGGGCTGGGTCAACGCTCCTTGGGCTTGGCTTCGGCTCTCATGGGGATGTCGGGCGTTTGGCACGGGTTTAATTCGGTTTAAAATCTACATGGGTCTTCAGGGCTTTAAACGGGTTTCCGGAGTCCAATAAATTCACGAAAAATTACCCTATGTCCGGTTTTCCATTTTACACCATAAAATATTATTTCCATAATATTTTAATATGAATTAACCGAAATTAAAAATCCTGTAATTATCAACGCCTAGATTTTAATCATCAGAAAAATCCTAAAAATTTCCAGAAAAATCCCCAATTAATAATTCTGAAATTTAGGGGGCTTATAATCTACCCAACTTATAAAAATTTCGTCCTCGAAATTAAAATATGGTAGGGTGCTCTCTATCCAATCTCACTTGACTACAGTCTATAGGATTCTTCTCAAGTGACTTTGCGGTCTCTACCCAACTTAGAATTTACCCATCTATCATCTAAGGCTATACCTCCAATAAAGCTATGCCCCAACTTATTTAATCATGTTATTGAATCCTCAAGTCTTTAACACCAAACATATCACCTATGATATTCCCTTAATCATATATCAAAGGGTCATCAATAATGCGACTGGCCTGTGGGGTATGTCTAGTACTATCTACATATCATCTTATACCAAGCATGAGGGTTCGTCTTTCCGAAATAAGAAAGACGGAGATCAATAATAAAGAGTTCAAGTGTGAGGTAAATAGAATAGAAGTATCAGGATCAAGGCGTTTAACGAATTCAAATGGGATTTGTCAAGACAATTGTGGATTGAAATCCTATTCTGGTAATCCTTTGTTCGCATGCTCGTATTAGTACAGTTATGTAACTGATACGATATGCGCAGACATATCTAGAGGGCAAGTATACTAGTCAACTATATATCTCAATCCACGTGAAGTAGTCGTGCGAAGAGCGAACCAAAATGCATTAAGGTTGATCAGACCGTAATACACTGATTCTGAATAGACAATTGTATTAGTGTGTCGACCCAATAATACATATGTCATGAACAAGCTCGATAAAAGGATAAGCTTGCAAAACTAGGCTGTAACAGCAGCATAAGTCAAGGTAGTATAAATATAAGTACGCTAGATGATGATGAAAGGAGGTACAACTTAATTCAAGCTCACAAAGACAAAAATAAAATAAGCAATAACAAAAGTCTCTAAAATCTCTCCAGTTATCAATTATAAAAGCATACTAGGTTATTATCAAGTTCAAAATTACATAGGTTAAGGCTGAGGTCACGAACCAATAGGCACGAGATAAAACAAATCTATAAATAGATAACTACGAAAAATTTTGCGCATTAGCTACTCCATGGGTCTGCCCGTCTTCCAAAGTCATCGCTGAAGCTTGTCCGCGTCTTCGTAGTCGATTCCTCTGCTGCTGTTGAGCCTGCTGGAAAAGTGTTACTTGTGGTGCCAAGGGTGGCCTCGGCTGATTCCCTCCTGGGGCTGGTGGTCTGATTCCTTCAACTCTCGTTTGCGGTGCTTCCAATGCTGGAGAGGCTGGCCTTGGTGCTGGTAGTGCTTGTTGGTTATTCATTGGTGCTTTGTCTCGACGTTCGGGGCATTCCTTCTTTAAATGCTGACTGGATCTGCAAGCTAAGCATAATTTCCTTTTGCGTCTGCACTCGTTCTCAATATGGCCTCGCCTGCGACAATGCTGACAGACAGGTAATACTTGCGGGGTTGCTTCTGGTGGCTGGTGCATGTGAGACTTCTTTGCAACTTCTTCCTGTGGTGCTCTGGTTGGTGCTGAGGTGGCTGGTTGATAAATCATCAATGTTTTCTCTTGATGCTGAGAACGATCCTTGGCTAAGTGTTGATTGGTTCCGCAAATCAAGCACAGTCTCAACTTGCGTCTGCACTCCCTCTCAATATGGCCTACCTTGCCACAATAGTAACAAGTAGGAAGGAATGAGACTTCGGGTGCTGCTCTCGATGGTGGATTCATCTGCGGTCGCTTTGCAGCTCTTTCTTGTTGTGCTTGGTCTGGTGCTGTTGCATACGGCCGCTTCTGGCTGGACTCGATCCTTGTGTCGCACTCCATAAGTCTTGCTGTAGTAAGAACATCCTCGTCTAAGGTAGTTGCAGCGGGGCTGATTAACTTCCGTAACTCTGAGCTGAATCTATCGATGAACTTCTCCGCTTGGATCTGCTGAGCTTCTTTCTGAACCTTCTGATGGGCTTGCATCATTGCGTAGAACATTCAAAACATTTGTTGTTCGTCCATAGCCTGCCCTTGTGGAACGGTGGGCGTCGGTGGAGCCAACTGCGTCGATGGTGGAACGTCGTCTTGCTGGATTCTCGTGGCAGGCCGACTTGCTTGACTGTGTTGTTGAGCTGTTTGACCTTCTTCAACTGGTGTTACTTCATCTTTGTTGGTTACCACAGCATCTCGTGGTGATCTTGCAGGAGTCTCGTCGCGTGCTTGTGAATCCATTGCTCTGCATCAAAATAAACTATAAGGGCGCTCAGGAATCAAGGCAGGATACGAGTCAAGAAATTAATTTGAATTTGATATAGATATCAAGAACGTTTCAAGCAAGTGGATGAGATCCTAGAACTTATCCTATTCTTATTGCAGGCTTGCTCGGTCCCTAAGTTGAAACCGAACAATTTAGTCGTTGACCTGCATGGGCCACCACAAAAACCATGTCACGCCCAAGTCCCAAAATACCGAGGGACCGGACGCGTGATAATGGCCAGCAGCACACACCGATGGACAAACCCAATTTAATGGATCCATCGGGGCATGCTTAAGCTGTAATGTAACAATAAGTAGGTCCAATGATATAAGTCACAGTCTATACTAGTCTCATCCACAACAGATAATCACAGATCAAATGCCAGAATAATGTAAATAAATAAACTGACAAATCACAATAAAAAGTGTCTCGGAGAACAATCCGGGAACATGTCTGATACATCAAATGAAATAGACTGGAAAGAGAATAACTAGAAACAGAAATAAAAGAATATCTCACGCCAATACTCAGGAGAAGTCCTCGGGTATGAGCTCGTCCTCAGATGTCGGTACAGCTCCTGTATCTGCTCCGGTTCCTGTTTCTGCTCCTGATAAAGCTCATGTACTGTATAACTCTAAGGGGATCTCCTCTGCTAGTCCTGGGGACAAAGTCCGGATCCAGGTCCTCAGGGGACAGCAAGGTACAGAAAATACAAGCCAAAAATAAATGCAGTACAGCAGAAAATACAATAAATAGGGTAAGCTATATAACCATCTATGTGAAAATGCAAGTGAGAGCATCACGAGTACTCAGGCTGAGACCACTACAAGCTCTGTGTCTGGGAGCCGGTAGCAGCAATAACTATGTATTTTACTATGTGTTTACTATGTTTTATATATATGTAATCAGCCTGTAGCCTGTGTGTCTCTCCCCACCCCATGTAACCACGCAAATCATGAACATAACGTCTCACGTCCATGTCAGCGGAGTCATATCTAATGCACAAGTCATAATGTATATAGAATATAAAATCTAGGTCAAGTCTTGTATCCTATACAGAATCACCACGAATATCTCGGGAAGATCCTGTCTCATGATCAGTGTCCTGTGTCCTGGGTCAAAGTGTACTTGGTAAGACAAGTACGAGAATATAAGGTGTCACGTATGTCCATATCTAAATGACATTATCCAACACCGCATACGATGTGGGCACCCGACTGATAATCGGACGCTAAGTATGTCAAACGGTCCTAGGTTAAGCATGCACAGCAATATAAATAAAGCAAGAAAAATAAGTAACAATACTGCAGAGTTTGGCAAGGTACACTTGCCTGGGGTCCTGGTTCCAACTGTAGCTCTGGTCTCCGTGTGATCTGCTGCTACTACTCCGGTTGCTGAAATAAATATCACCATTAGATTCAGAAAATATCAAATAGCTAGAAACGCCTGTCCTTAAGTCCAATTTGGACATAAGGGCGAAAATAATATTTCCGGGCCAAAGCGGGGTCCACATGTGGACCACTTTGCACCGAAAAGCGTGTCAGGGTCAAAGGTCTCCAAATTCGCCAAACTTAGTGTCAACAAGTCAGGAACGATGATACGAACCCAACGGAACTTCCAAAATTGGATTCCGATGAGCCGATCACAAAATCGCCCGTCAAGTGGAGCCTGTGGGGCCCACGATACACGATTTTGTCAACGTTCTCAGAATCGAACCATACTTGGCTCACAGGACCAGCGTATTGCTACGAGTCCGATGGCGCAAGTTTTGTCTCGATCCGACGTGTGTACACAAAGTTACAGCGTGTTCCAGAAAGGGCGGATACGGGACGGTGTCCGCGGATACGCGTTGATTCCGGTGTGCACGCACACTCGAATCGACTTCTGCGAAATCCCACACGTCCGTATCGACGACGCGCACGTATCGGTGAAGACCGCACGCGACCAAGTCGTCCCGTTGGCGGGGCGTACCCAGTTCCGGGGTGAATCGGGGCGTTGATTTTCCTGTTTTTGGATCGCGGTGTGCGATCACCACAGGACGCGATGCACCGAGCGGGTTGCACGGGCACCGAGAGGGTTATACAGTCTACGCGTAGCAACTGACAGAATCGAAAACGGAATCACGAGGTGAGAGGAAACGTTACCTGAACAGGGCTCCGTGAAGACCAATTTCTCGTGTCCGTGTCTCCTTCGTGTCCTGCGTCCGTGTCCTGTGTATCGGGTTGCTGTGTCCAGACTAGGGTTCAGGATTCCGTCGACGAACCGTCGGAGAGGGGTTGTGCTCGGGTTAGCGGAGGGAGGCTTGTCAGGCTGGGCGGAGGTGGCTCGGCAGCGGGGTGGAACTGCTGTGGCAGCAGACCGGAGAGGGAGATCGAGGGGTTCTGGACGAGGGTGGTGGTCGGTGAAGTTAGGTCAGCGGCGAGGTCGGCGGATTGAGGGGGAAGTCGGGGTCGTGCGCTGGACTTGGCGGCGGGGGTCGGTGAGGTCACTGGCAGAGGAGGAGAAAGGGGATCGAGGGGCAGCGGGCTAAGGGATTAGGGTTCCGGTGGTGCTCGGTGAGGGGGAAGGGAATCTTGGTTGGGGGAGAGGATGATGGAGAGGAAGATGATAGGGGGCAGTCGGCGGAGGCCTAGGGTTCAGGCGAGCAGGTCGGAGGGGATGACGGCGCTGGGATGGTCGGGAGAGGATGCTGCGGCGAGGCGCATCTAGGGTTCAGGTCAGCGGTCGATTAGGGTTAGGGTTAGGGTTAGGTTAGAAATTTTGGGGGAATTTGGGATTAGGGATTTGGGATTTAATTTCTTTTTTTTTTCTTTTTTCGTTTTATTTTTCTTTGTGTAGAAAACTAGAAAAACATGTATTTATACATACAGAAAATTGGAATAGGGTTTGACCTAGGATTCAGGCTGGGTCAACGCTCCTTGGGCTTGGCTTCGGCTCTCATGGGGATGTCGGGCGTTTGGCACGGGTTTAATTCGGTTTAAAATCTACATGGGTCTTCAGGGCTTTAAACGGGTTTCCGGAGTCCAATAAATTCACGAAAAATTACCCTATGTCCGGTTTTCCATTTTACACCATAAAATATTATTTCCATAATATTTTAATATGAATCAACCGAAATTAAAAATCCTGTAATTACCAACGCCTAGGTTTTAATCATCAGAAAAATCCTAAAAATTTCCAGAAAAATCCCCAATTAATAATTCTGAAATTTAGGGGGCTTACAAAGGGATAATGAAAGATAACATATATATCTTTTTATCTTTCAAAAGACACTAACCATGACGAAAGATTATTGTGGCATATGCGTCTAGGGCACGCAAACATGGATACCATATCAAGACTTTCAACCGAGAAGCTGGTAAGAGAATTACCATAAATCACTTTCAAAAATGATACGATATGTGTCGAGTGTGACAAGAATAAAGCAACAAAATCTTCTTTTAAATCCATCAACATTGTAAGTTCATCTAGACCCTTGCAACTTCTTCATATGAATTTATTTGGTCCTAGTAAAGTAGCCAGTCTTGGTGGAAAACTCTACGCATTTGTTATTGTTGATGATTTTTCTCGTTACACTTGGGATTTTTTTTCAAATAAAAGTAATACTCATTCTGTTTTCGAATTTTTTGCTAAAAATGTACCAAACGAAAAAGGCTTCATCATTACTCGAATTCGAAGTGATCAAGGCGGCGAATTCAAAAACACTGATTTCAAAAAGTTTTGTGATTTGAATGGTTTTGATCGTGAGTTTTCTTGTCCAAGAACTCCCCAACAAAATAGTGTTGTGGAGCGGAAGAATATGACTCTTGGCGATATGGCTAGAGTCATGTTAAATCAGTTTTTACTTTCGAAATACTTTTGGGAAGAAGCTGTAAATACAGCATGCCGTGTTTTGAATAGGGTTCTGATTCAACCTACATCGAAGAAAACTTCCTATGAGCTTTGGTTTGGTAGGACTCCAACTATATCTTATTTTCGAGTGTTCGATTGTCGTTGTTTTATCCTGAATACCAAAGAGCTTAGGCAAGTTTGATGCCAAAGCTGACGAAGGCATTTTTCTTGGATATGCGTCCTAGAGTAAGGGATACAGAGTGTTCAACAAACGCTCATTAATTGTTGAAGAATCTGTTAATGTCACTTTTGATGAGTATAACAGTCAATCAGCAGCTCCCAATGATGATAATGATGAACACGTCCAACCAATATTCTCTACCCCTGACGATACAACATCTGGAACATGTTATCTGGAAAGCTTGCCAAAGAATATGTGATTCATGCCAGACCATTCAAAGAACTTGGTAATAGGTGAAGTATCAAAAGATGTAAGTACTCGTTCAGCAAAAAGAGATTCCATAGCCAACATAGCTTTTATATCACAAATAGAACCTAAGAATGTTATAGAAGCATTTTCTGATAAATTTTGGATGTTTGGAATGCAAGAATAACTCAACCAATTCGAACGGAATCAGGTTTTGGGAACTTGTTCCTAAACCAAATGATCATCCGATCATTGGTACTAAATGGATTTTTCGTAACAAACTTAATGAGGAAGGTTATGTCACACGTAACAAAGCACATCTCGTAGCTCAAGGATACAACCAAGAGGAAAGTATTGACTACGATGAGACATACACACTTGTTGCTAGACTTGAATTGATCTGCATGCTTTGTACATTTGCAAACTTTCAAAATTTTAAACTTTTCCAAATGGATGTAAAAAAATGCTTTTCTTAATGGTTTTATTAAAGAATAAGTTTTTGTAAAACAGCCACCTGATTTTGAAAATTATTAATATCTTGATCATGTTTTCAAGCTTAAGAAAGCTCTTTATGGCCTCAAACAAGCCTATCGCGCTTGGTATGAGCCTCTAAGCTCTTTCTTACTTGAAAAATATTTTTCAAAAGAAAAGATTGACAGTACACTTTTTATAAAATCAATTGATGACACAATTTTATTGGTGCAAATTTATGTTGATGATATTATATTTGGGTCTACTAATGAGGTATTATGCCAAGAATTTGCTAAGTTTATGCAAAGTGAGTTCGAAATAAGCATGAAGGGGGAACTGAATTTCTTCCTCGGATTACAAGTCAGACAGAACTCACAAGGAGTTTTCATCAATCAGTTAAAGTATACAAAGGACTTGCTGAAGAAATTTGACCTGGAAAACGCCAAACCAATCGGCATTCCGATGGCTACTTCAACTAAACTAGATCTCGATGAAAGCGGCAAACCAATCGACCAGCGTAAGTATCGAGGTATTATTGGTAGTTTACTTTATTTAACTGCTAGTCGTCCCGATATAATGTTTAGTGTTTGCTTGTGTGCTTGTTATCAAGCTAACCCTAAGGAATCACACATGAGCGCAGTTAAGCATATCTTTCGACACCTTAAGGGCACTTTAACAGTGGGCTTGTAGTATCCCAGGAATACGCCATTTGACCTAATCGGTTGTTCGGATGCTGATTTTGCCGAATGCAAAGTCGACCGTAAAAGTACCAGAGGCACGTGTCATCTTAGGTAAGGCTCTAGTCTCTTGGTTTAGCAAGAAACAAAATTTTATTGCGCTTTCTACTACTGAAGCTGAATACATAGCTGGAGGACGTAGTTGTGCTCAGATTTTGTGAATGAAGCAAACCCTAACAGACTATAATTTAACTTATAAGCACATTCCTATATTCTGTGACAACACTAGCTCTATTAATTTGACTAAGAACCGAGCATGTCACTCACGCACTAAGCACATAGAAATAAAACTTTTTAAGAGATCACCAATTGTAAGGAGACATTAGTTTAGAATTCATTAACACTGAACATCATCTAGCATACATTTTTACTAAGCCACTAGCCGAAGATCGTTTTAACTTTCTTCGTCGAAAATTGGAAATTTTGGATAAAAACGCAATACAATAGATTTAATTTGTATCAACATTTGCAAACTCATTATTCACAAATGCTACATTATTTTGGGTACAAGCCGAAAGGGTCATTTTGTTACAGAGACGTAAACTGCCTTAAACGACACGGTATTTAAGTGTCTCCACCACCGCTATCTGGGAACCGACCCCTACAGCTAACCTAAGATAGTTACGCATGTGCTGGATAACGTTTCGCATATGTCGCACATTCTATCTATTGTTGTGGATTTTAAATTTCAAAATTTACAATTTTTGACTATCTCCTTGATGGTTGTGGCGGACTACTTTCTGGATGCTGCTGATGATATTCACATTTAGTTTCACTTAGTTTAGTTTTACTTTTGCACTATGTAGTTTATGTTTGTACTTTGACTCTTTGTGTCTATTAGACATTTGACTATGTTTAGTTTGATTATTTCATTCTACATGCTTAGTTCTATTACAAATATGCATGTTATGTTATTCTTTCACTTTGTCAATGCTTGTTCCTTTACGAGAGAGCAAATTCATTTTGCCAAATGACAAAGGAGGAGAAATAGCATATGCTATTGATATTTGTTTGATTATGATATGCTATAATTTATGTGTTGCCTGTGCTATGCGTTTGGATAATTTGTCTGGACAATGTGGACATTCACTATT
This sequence comes from Iris macrosiphon, assembly GCA_036927795.1. Lineage (NCBI taxonomy): Eukaryota > Viridiplantae > Streptophyta > Magnoliopsida > Asparagales > Iridaceae > Iris > Iris macrosiphon. The sequence continues at coordinate 66,448,449 of JAYESA010000020.1, forward strand.
TGCGGGAGAGCTACTTCTATTCAACCTTACATCCTTTATGCTTTCTTCAACATGTGTCCAAGTATGAATATTGGTACATACAAATATTATTTTGTCAATTATCAAAATGGGAGAGATTGTTGCCCCAAACTGGATCACAGTCAACCTGATTTCGATAATTAACACACTGATATCTGCTATGACTCAATACGACACATCGACTGCTGGACGTGACATCAACAGACTTCATCAAACTGCTGTTACATCTTATTTGTAATGTTTTCAGTCTGTAATTTTATCTTTGTTTGAGTCTAGGAAACATGTTCGTTGAGTCGCACTGTGGCAATAACTACTCAACACATTTCCTGTAGCTCCACCAAACAAACAACCAAGCATTGAACCCAACGAACCAAATCGAACCAAACCAATTCAACCCATTTATAGAGCTTCTGGTCTGAGGAAGACTGAGCTCGGGCCGAACTCGGGCCGAACTCGGTGTACTTAAAATCAGCAACCTGATTTTTCGCTCTACCTGATTACGAGTTGTCCAACATTCGAATTTTTGAACGTTAGGGGACAGAACTCGGGCCGGACTCTGCCCCCCCCCCCCCCCCGACTAGTATAAATAGAGCATGATTTCTCCCATTTCAAATCATCTCTCAAGCTTTCAATCTTCTAAGCTCTATACATTCTAAGCCTTTCTCTGAGCCACACTCTTCCAAATCTTCTTAGCCACAACTTCCTAATCCCTAATGTGCCTCGGTGCGATTCAGCTAGAAGTTAATACAAGAGTTGTAAAGTGTTCTCACTTGAAAATTTTCAAGTTTTGCTTCTGCAAAGTTGAAGTGGTCGAGCACTTCGGGTCAAAAGCTTGTGTTGTAAAGAAGTGGCAAGCCTTCGGATTAAAGCTTGTGTTTCACTGATAGTGGATTCAAACTCCTAGCTTGAGTTCTCGGGACTGGACTAGTCCTCCACGAGAAAAACCAGTATACATCTTGGTGTTTGCGTTTGCTCTTCCTTACTCTATTTACTTTTCGCATTATTATCTCTCCGATTATTTACTCTATTAGTAGTTGCTTCCTGGGCTTAGCCTTAATCAGTTTTTAATTGGTCACTATAGACACATAACTCTATTCCCCCCCTATAGAGTTGCCTACATGCTATTTCAAAACCCACCAGCAAAAATATATATATATATATATAGACGAATCCAGGTCAGATTTGACAAATCCCACCTGAATTCGATCCGACGTTGCTCCTAAACATGCCCAACCCGTATCTTGGACGAAACTCTCCCAATACGCAATATTTACTGCACATGAGCATAATCATCAAATCACATATTCTCGTGTCCTTGCAACATAGATTCTCACGACGATCCATTATCATCATCATCATCATCATCTAAATCTTCCCATCATAATGGAGTCCATTATGGAGCATAATAAAGCTCCAGAAAAGATTTGACAATTTTCATAAGAAAGTCCCCAAAAAGATTTAACAATTTTCTTGTGACCAGTTGTCCACCTAACGCAGTCATCTATTTTGGTGCCAAAATTCTAGCTTACGTAGTTATGGGCATGATACGATCATGCTATAAATCATACGCAACGAAATGGCGAGTGTTGGCACTTAAAAAGTTGGTCTATGGACAGACAGTCTAGATAGACTTGTGAGGGTAAATTGGTCATTTCAGCCATCTAAGCCCAACGCGAACTATAAATAACCTTGAAGGCCAAATCCGAAAGTAAAAGATCCTAAAAGCTTCATGTTTCCGGTTCGTTGCGCGCTTCTAGCTTCTTCTGCGTCATTGCGGACATCGCTTTTCTGTTGTTGAGCGCACGACTGCTTCCTAGCTTACTCTCATCCTCCTTCCAGTTTCGTGTCACTAAGTGTTGTCGGTTCCACGTCGTTATGTGTTGCTTCTTCAATGATGTTGTTGTTGGCCCAATGTTTAAGTAGAGTTTTTGAATATAGCTAATCGATTAAGACTAGCATTATGATAATCGATCAATCATTATAAGTAACTTGTAACTTCTACTTAAACTCAGCATTGTCCATATTTGATCTTAAATGTTATCATATATATTGCTTTGTTCGTCTAACATGTATTTGCAGAAAAAACAATATTCAGATTTGCATATTTGTTTATCTTTGGACATCTGTCGTCAAAGGAAAATGCGTCTTCAAGTCAGTAGATGTTTCAAAAGTTTGGCATCATCAAGTGCTCTTGGTTTTCATTATGTAATTTGATAGTTATTGAGTCTAGGACTTGTCTACATCGGGTCGCACTAGCATATCCTTAGTCCACTCAAATAAGCCCGAAACCTAGCCACCCAAAATCAGACCAAAACAAACCTGGCCAACTGAAATAGGCCAACCTAACTCGGACTAAATTCTGGCCAAATTCAGACCGAACTCGGTCTGCCTAAATCAGAAGATTGGCCAGCTATATAATCCCTAATTTTGCGGCTCCAACATTCGAAAATTTAAATATTTTATACCGAATTCTGGCCAAACTCGGTTTAGAAATAACCTATTATATAGAGTTAGGATTTTCACATTTTTACTCACTCAACCATTCTCAATATTTCTATCCTATAAGTGAGTAAACTCCTGAGCTTTAACCTTTCCCATCTCCAAGATCAACTCTCCAGCCTTCTAGTGCCAAGTACGATCTCGGTTAGAAGTCTGTCAGAGTTGTAAGAGCTTGGCTCAGCAAATTTTCTCTTTACTTTGAAGTCGGCGTGCCCTTCGCATCAAACGAACGTGTGAAGTCTTTCGAACCTTCGGATCAAAGCTCGAGGTTGTAAGAAGTCAGCAAACCTTCGGATCAAAGCTTGTGATTCACTATTGGTGATTATAGTGGATAAAACTTTGAGCAAGAGTTCTTGGGACTGGACTAGTCCTCTAAGAGGGAAACCAGCATACATCGTGGTGCTTGCGTTTGCTTTCTCTTACCCTTACTTCTTTATATATTTGTCTTGCATATACACACTATTACTATTAATTGGTAGCTGTCTTTACTTCGGATAAATTTTTAATTTGATAGATTATTCCGTTGCACTCTATTCACCCAAACTTTAGAGTTGTCATTACAGTCCTACAGTTGCCTGCCTAACCGACCAAGCGGTTGTTGAAACCCAACGTTCTTAGTACAAGTCCATGGTGTAACACCCACGTTCTTAATGGGTTGTTATCACCCTGGTAATAAGTTATCATCGCCTGAACTTCCATGAGAAAGGGAGGAGAATGTGGATAGTTCCCTCCACTACTATTGGTTCACCCGCTGCTTAGCCCGAGGAGCTTGTGACCTTGTTCCACGAAAAGCTGTCAAACTGTTGTTTAGTGGTTCTAGAGGGCTTTTTCACTATAAATAGCCCATGGCACAGCTTAATGATGGATTTTTTTCCAAATATTTCACTCTACGCATACAAAGGAGAAGCCTCCAAGGTTATTCCTTGGGTCATCGGTCTTAGCCTCCCAGGTCTTAACTCGAAGAATAGCAGCATAAGAGAGTGTTTGTTGCTCATAGCTCGCTTGTAAGCTTTCGACGTCTTTGAGTTCCAAAACATCTGAGAAGAACCAGAGTTTGTAGTATCGGTCGATACTGATCTGATACGACCGATATCGATACGGATTGGCATGTCCTAATCCGATACCGATCGATATCGATATTGACCAATATCGACATTGGGGTCTCTTTTTCGGTCAATTCAGTAAAAAAATTAAACGAAAAAGACCAATTAGCAAGGGTGTAAAAGTATGTAAAAAGAAAAAACTTATCTATCGCAGATAAACCAATTGGAAAGAGTGAATATCATTTCATTTAATTCCAAAATTACTAAGAAACAGCACAGAAAATACTTAAAATTATGGATAAACGTATAAAATATTCTCTAAAATTTTAATAATTTATTAATAATTACTTGCTTTTCGATATCAAAAATTCGATACTCCAATCTGAAACCGTCAATACTGTCGATACCGTCGATCTCGATACTCATAGGAAAGGTCTGATACCGATTATGGTACCGATAATGTGAACCTTGAAAAACTCCCTATCATCGAGAAGAAGTCACATTACTGAATTCGGATCGCCAACGGAACAAAGTGATCGCAAGCTCATCTCATCATACTTCCATCGCACACTTCCCCAGAACTCTATAATAATTGTAGATTTCTCTTTGTATTAAGGTTGTGAAAAACGCTAGACGAACGGCAGGTTATGAAAAGCGCTAGGCGGACGGGCAGCCGGCCGCCTACCCAGGCGGCCACATAAATCTAGACTGTTCAATTAAATAAAATAAAATCTAAAAAATCTACTAAAAATTGCAAAAAAATCCATAAGACCCTAAAATATGTATAGTCGAGCGTCAAGAGTACTAGACGGACATCGGGCGGGCACCAGACTCTTAGCACCTAGGCGCCGCCTAGAAGGCCTAGGCGGCCGTCTTTTAGAACAGAGCTTTGTAATCTTTTGCTGAAGAGTTGTAACAATTGTCTACATTACTTTTTATAAAAGTTTTCCTTCGTTACTTTTTATCGAAAAACAACGGATAAGTAAACCTACATTTTGGATATGCAACAAAAGAGCACTTCCATACTTCCTAAAACATTAAGATTCTAGACGAAGAGATAATATGAGATAATTTGCTCCAGGAAATTGCATTCATCTCTATGATGCATTAAACCAAAGAGTGAAAAGGAACGACAATCCCATCATGTTGGCTTTATCCAAACAATGCGTCTTCTTGTAAAATTAAAATAAATAACAATTTCCAAAATGTTTCCTAATTGCTCCTCCACATAAAACTACTGTAGTACTGTAAAACATATTCCTCTTCCAGCAGCAATGGTTGTAAGCAGAAGGGTGATGTCGCAAGTTGCAACTAATGATTGCTGCCAGAAGAAAAGGGAGGAGTAGATGTAACAGCCTTCTCATAGATCTACAAAATGACGGGTGATGTAATCACTTCTCATGAACCTAAATGGTGGCTGATGACTATTATTTGAATGTTTCTACTTCTCTATACCCAAAATGGGTAGAAAGTGGAATTATTACACTGCTTGAGATAGACATTAAGATTCTGTCCATGACAATAATTTGTAGGTTCAGACAAACTCATGTGTTTAGTAGTAGGGTACATTAAGTGATATCTACCAACAAGTCAATAATTTAGGTACTCCAATGCTCAAGATTAACAATACACGTTTATATTTGTCTGTGTAATACAGAAATGATATATATGTTTGACGATGTATGGAAAAATCAACTCAGTGGATTTATTATCATGAGGATGATCCGATGATGTCTTTGGTAACATGCCAGCAGGCTGTATCATAGGGGTGAAATCCCTGTGACTCCTAATGGCCAAGATCCAAAAAGATCATAGAGACATTCGACGACATTCGACAAATTCTACTGTATACAAGATAAGAAGCAATCCTCTGTAGTATATAACATTTTACTTATGGTCAAGTAATCATCACTTAAATCAGTGAACACACACAACAATTGCCTGTGTACAATTAAAAATTTCCATAACTTTTATCCCAAAAATGGCATAACCTCTATTTAAAGTATCAATTCTATTGTTGTATTTAAATAGGATAGTTTCAACTTTCAAGAAATTCAATCAAAGAAATTATCATGGACCTAAATGATGGCTGATGACTATTATTTGAATGCTTCTACTTCTCTATACCCAAAATGGGTAGAAAGTGGAATTATTGCATTGCTTGAGATGGACATTAAGATTCAGTCGATGACACTAATTTGTAGGTTCAGACAAACTCATGTGTTTAGTAGTAGGGTACATTAAGTGATATATAGCAACAGTCAATGATTTAGGTACTCCAATGCTCAAGATTAACAATACACATTTATATGGTCTGTGTATAAAGCTTTATACAGAAATGATATATATGTTTGGCGATGTATGGAAAAATCAACTCAGCATGAGGATGATGTCTTTGGTAACTCCAATGCTCAAGATTAACAATACACATTTATATGGTCAATGATTTAGGTACTCCAATGCTCAAGATTAACTATACACATTTATATGGTCTGTGTATAAAGTTTTATACAGAAATGATATGTATCTTTGGCGAAGTATGAAAAAATCAACTCAGTGGATTTATTATCATGAGTTGATTTTTCCATACATCGTCAAACTCATGTGTTTAGTAGTAGGGTACATTAAGTGATATATAGCAACAGTCAATGATTTAGGTACTCCAATGCTCAAGATTAACAATACACATTTATATGGTCTGTGTATAAAGTTTTATACAGAAATGATATATATGTTTGACGATGTATTGAAAAATCAACTCAGTGGATTTATTATCATGAGGATGATGTGTTTGGTAACATGCCAGCAGGCTGCATCATAGGGGTGAAATCCCCGTGACTCCTAATGGCCAAGATCCAAAAGATCATAGAGACATTTGACAAATTCTACTGTATACAGGATAACAAGCAGTCCTCTGTAGTATATAACATTTTATTCATTGTCAAGTAATCATCACGTAATCAGTGAACACACACCAATTGCCTGGGTACAAATAAAAAATTCCATAACTTTCAAGAAATTCAATCAATGGAATAACCTCTATTTTTAAGTATCAATTCTATTGTTGTATTTAAATAGGATAGTTTCAACTTTCAAGAAATTCAATCAATGGAAATTTTGTTTTACAAAAAATCTGATAGAAGAGACTTTGCAGTAAACTTAGAAGTGTAATAATCAAATATTACATGAAGCCGATCCTAGTCAATGTTGTGAAGATCAGATCGGTTCTTGGAATCTTGAGGAGTCCGGGCCGGATTGAACAGGGATCCAGATTGTGGGTCTAGGATACCTTACCAAAATTCAAAAAAAAAAAGGACAATTCAGTCAATTTAGATTTAATAAATTGGTCAACTAGTCCTAGCAATAACTTCAGAAGTATATGCAACAAATATCATAATCTTCACCGTATGTCCAAGTCAAGCATAACCACAATCAATCACAATGCGGTCAAATTTGCTAAAATGGTATGATCATTCTTATATAGAGCATTATGCAACCATATATAATGAATTGATTGCCAAAAAAAAAAAAAAAAACTCAAAGATCGTAAGGCGGTATACCTCCACACACGATTTCAAAGCTCAAACTCCTCCTCCCGGAGAGCCGCCTCGGCCGCCTCCTCCTCCTCGTCATCGATCACAAAATACTCGTTCCTCTCCACGGGCCTGAACGTGTAGAACATGAACAGGTAGAACGCGAGGCTCACAGCCTCCTCGGCCTCCACGCTCACCCACCGGTACTTGTACGCGGCAATCGTCCTCAGTGCATACACCACGATCCTCGTCAAGTACAGGTACCCGACAACGGCGATGTAGAACTGCCGGAACAGCGTCAGCTTGGCAAGGTTCCTGGCGGCCTTCCCGTCGGTCTTGGACGTCTCCCTGAGCGAGCGGATGGACCAGACGATGGGGAACAGGATGGCGCAGCAGCAGAGGATGTCGATCAGGAGGAAGAGCTGGTTCCAGGTGACCCAGTCGCGTATAAACGGCCCCGTCTCGCCGATCACGACGGAGGCGAGGTTGGCTATGACTTGCAAGGGGATGACGAGGATCAAGATCTTCTTCTCGCGGTCCTGGAGGAAGGGCTTGAGGAAGGACCAGCCGGTGCCGACGAGGACGATGACGGTGAAGAGGAGGACGCCCTTGAGGAACTGGAAGATATAGAAGAGGACGTCCCAGCCGTGAGGGGTGCCGGTGGAGCGGATGTAGTGCTGGTCCTCGGCGGCGAAGATGAGGTTGAGCGCCTTGGTGAGCAGCAGCGCGGCCATGAGGTAGTGGATGCGGTGGCAGGAAGGGCGGTTCTTGAGGAGGAAATAGGCCCAAGCAGCGAGGAAGAGGACGTAGAAGAGGGCGAAGGCGGAGTAGAGGGTGGGGACGGGGGCCTGGCCGACGGAGAGGTAGTCGCGGGAGCCGTCGGGGCGTGAGTTGTACATCTCGGTGCGGACGGACATGGTGACGGCTGAGGAGGAGGGGGCGCAGTTGGCGAAGAAGAGGGAGTACTCGTCGGGGAGGTCGATGGGGAAGGTGTGGTTGAAGGAGAAGGAGGGGGAGAGCTCGCGGAAGGTGAAGAGGAGGCGGACGTAGGTGGAGGAGAGGACGCAGCTAGGGTTAGGGTTTTGGTTCTGTTGCTGGAGCTCGGACTGGTAGATGGCTTGGAAGAGGTTTTCGTCGGAGAGGAGGAAGAAGCCGAGGAGGGAGGGGTCGACGGGGGAGGGGGAGGGGGAGGAGACGAGGGCGGAGGAGAGGGAGATGGAGACGGAGCCGCCGCGGGTGAAGCCGAACTTCTCGAAGAGGATCATGGGGCGGGGGTCGGAGGTGATTTGGAGGTCCTTGATCTCAGCCATGGAGGTCGAGACGAGGAGAAGGAAGAAGACGAGGAAGAAGAGAGTGGGGACCGCCATTGCTGGAGAGCTAGATCTTCTCTTTCCTCTCCCCAGTGTGATTTTGAGGAGGTGAAGAAACTATTATGTCGTCAGTTAGACTTGGACTGTTTGTTTGTTTGTTGTTTGTTGTGATTTATCCAAGTCCTCTACATCTGCCTATTTTGATACTAGTCCTTTGAATCTCTGTTTTCTAACGAATACCCGTCAATGCAATCGTTCTTCCATTTGTACCCTCGTTAGTAAATTAATCATTTTCGAGAAAGGATGTGTTGCCTCCGAAAATGGCACCATGTTGTCCGACTGATATCAACCAATCAGAAGAAATCATACATCTCCAATGAAAATTTCTAAAATTGAGTTTCTGAGATAGAAACCCGGCTTAAGGTCATCTACAATAGAAATTTATATTTTTTCTATTTCTACTGTTGAAAAATTTTTTACAAAAAAATCGCCCAACCATAATCTTTATTCCAATTTTTATCATACATGGTATTGATGTAAGAATAATTTCTACTAGGATTTCTAAATATAAAAACTTTCATAGAAATTCTCCAATCTCTCATAGTAAATAATATTGGTCCTACACAATTAAATTGATCATTTTATTTTGTGTCACCTAGGATAGAAATTAAGAATCATTATAGTGTGTGTTTTTTTTTTAATTTCTTTGTAAAAACTCTACTAACTAAGATAAAATTTTCTTAAAGTACAATGCCAAGTAGGATAGAATCTCAAATTTAAAAAAATTCATTTCAGATTTCTAACATTGAATTTCTATTCGAATTTTTTCAAAAAAAGGAAAAAAAAAATCGCATAATTGCAAAAAAGGGAAGAAGTTTTGGTTAATTGCAGTGAGGGGGATAACTCGCCAACTGAGTTGGCGGGGTCAAACGTGCTCAGAGACCGAGAAGAACTCGCCAACTCAGTTGGCGGGCTCTGGACACACTCGTCAACTCAGTTGGCGGGCCATGCGGGAGTAACCGCTCCACCGAAGACTCCCCTCTCCCTCGAAGACCTCACCCCCTCCCCTCCCCCCCCCCTCCAAAGCCTCCCACTTCCTCTATAAATCAGCCCCCAAGTCCTCCTCCTCCTCACCACACTCTCACAACACCCTTCTCTCCTGACAGCACTCTCATCTCCTCCACTTCCCTGTCTGCAAGCAGCAAAATCAACTGAAAAAAAATAACCCAAAAATCTAATGTAAGTAAACATATTATTTGCGATATTTTTTAAATCGTTGACAGACTTATTATATTTTAGTCGTAAATGATCACAGTTAATTTTTTTTGTAGATGGCTTACCAAAATGACGGTCGTATTCCCGGTGGACCGACTACCGACCTTATTATTAAGCAACGTGAAGACCACATTCTAGTCGGATATTTACTGGAGAGGTAATTTTTTAAATTATAAGTTTGCAAGTTAAGTAATTTGCACATAAAATATAATGCATATATTTTTTATAGTTATACGACCATTGTCACGCCCCAGTCCCAAAATACGTAGGACTAGGAATACGTAACACGCCAGCCGTATGTATACGAACTCCAATATATGGAAACCATATACACACGTACGCTGTACATGAATATCCAATCCACAGTGGTAAATATATGTCACAACAAGTCACACGCAGTTCTATATCTCATCCACAGCACAAATAATAGAATAATGGAAATCAATAAATGAATATCAAAGAAGCAGTCTCAAATAGTAATCTCAAAGTGTGATAGTCGGGTGGAGACAAATCCACTGCAAATCGACTATAATAAACTACTAAAGAGAGAAGAGAATAAACTCTAATATAAGAATAAATGTCTAGAAAAGAATAGCAACTAGAATCTCTAAACAGCTGCAATGAATCACATATAATCAGAAGGTAAGATCTCCTCAGACTGATAGGTAGCATCAGGTCCAGGTCCATACTCCTGCGGGTACTCCTGCTCACCTATATCTGGAAGGGACCAGGTCCTCAGAGGGACGTAACAAGATACAAAAAGCACATGCCAATAAAGTACTAAAAATAAACATCCATTGGGGTCGCCTAACCATCTATGTGAATGCAGTTTGAGAACAACTTTCTAACAAGTGGGCTATCTGGCCATAAATAGGATTGGCATAGTTCTCTTGGAGATCCAGGGGCCTACAAAGGCACGACGACTTTCGAACGTCGGAGGCCCGCCATGATAATATATAGGGGTCATCATGACCGCATATCTCCGGCGGAGCGTATGGGTTACACAAGGAAAGTGCAAAGGAGCCCAAATGCGGTACTTGTTGTTCTTCCCACCCAATGCTCTAAGCATGTCATGTCCATGACACGATAATACCTCTAATAACCGCCAGGTCTACTAGCATGCAAAGTTTCTATTGGCAGTTATCCCTATCCGTCGCACGACCTATATGTACCAGTGGCCAGCCGAATACGCAAGTCCGTGTCCTACATGTGACTCACACTCGTGTAAGAATAGTGTCATGGCCAATAAAACATAAATGCCTCATGAAAATGGGGTAGTCTCATAAAGTAGGTCCAATGCATATACATAAATAAAAATATAGTACGACGACACCGTCGTTGCACCCAAGTTTCCTTGGACGCGCAGTTTATATAGCAGTTTAAAATAAATGAACTAAATAAACAGAAAATAAACATGCATGCCTCATATGGAATGTAAAAACAGTACAATGGCAAGGTATACTTGCCTGACAAGAAATCTGTAAAGTGTACGCACCCAAATATCAAGGACACTGAACCTGGAACTAAGGACTCCGAACAAACATCTCCGGATGCTGAAATAAACATCACCAACGTTTCCGGAATGAGCAAAATAGCTAAAAAGTACATCCCTTTCGTCCAATTTAGACACAGGGGCAAAACGGTAATTTTGGGTAAAAGTGGGGTCCACGTGTGGCCCACTTTGCACCGAAAAGCGTGCCAAGGGTAACAGTCTCTAAATGGGACAAACTATGGGTCAAATAACTCTAGATGTCAATACGAACCCAACGGTATGTCCAAATGTAGATTTCGATGGGCCGAACAGAATTATGTCCAAAAAGTCAACTGTGGGGCCCGCCAATTGGCGATTTGGTCAACCGTCTCAGAATTGTGTGAAATTTGGGTCAAAGGACCAGCGCGTTACCACGAGTCCAGTGGCGCAAGTTTTGTCGCAATCTGACAAGCGTGCACAAAATACGTGCGAGTTCCACAAAAGTTGTGACACGAAATATGTCTGCAGATACGGCCTGATTCCGGCACGTACATGCGTCCGAATCAGTCCCCACGAAATTTCACGTGTCCGGTTACGCTGTGTGCACCATGCGGTACACTTGGTACACGGCGGAGCGTTCCCGTTTGGCGGGGCGCGCTCCGTTTTCCAACTTATGGAAAACCGGAAAAAGTGGGTGTGCGCAGTTTTGTGACGAATATAACTATGTCCACAGCAACTATTAGCATAGGGTTATTTAACAGAAAATAAACTAGGTCAGGTATTCTACAGGTATCAAAAAGAATCACCGAATTCGGATCTCTGTGGTGGGAGATACGAACTCGGCAATATGGGTGGTCATTCTGGAATTCTGTGATTCCAGAATCGGGTCTGTCCGTCCACTTTGGACGCTGTTTTTCACCTAGGGGCACACGTTTTCTGAGGTTGGCTATAAAACGAATATTGGAGAGGGTTAAGGGTTGATCATACCTATGAAAATGGAACAGCGTTTGGTCGAGCGAGTCGACGGAAAATCGCGCCGGAGCGAAGGTACCTCGAGTGGGAAACTGCAGTTCGTGAGGTCGGCATCGACGGGATGGTTGGATGGCTTGGCGGGGCTTCTCTGGCTGCGGTGACGGCTCTAGATGGGAAGAGAAGGTCATTCTAGGTTAGGGTTTTATGAGAGCTAACTATATATATATATATATATATATATATATATATATATATATATATATATATATATATATTAAGGAGAGAGAGAAGGATGGATCGCGGGTTGGAAGGCAAAGGGGGGTCGGGTCTCAGGAATATATTGCTTGAAGGATGGTCACAGCAAGTTGGCTAGGGGCCACAGCAACTAATCCGCTGAAGAGGTATAGCAAAACTAAGTTGCTGTAGGTTTTAGTAGTAGTTGTTTGCTAAGGAATCTAAAGCAAATGCAAAGTGGTATAAGTAAAGTAGTTATTAATATACTAATTGATATTATATTATTATTATTATTCTTATTAAATTAATTTTTTTTCTTTTTAAATATATATGTACACATATATATATATTTGTATATATATATATATATATATATATATATATATATATATATATATATATTCACACACAAGAAAATTTATAGATTAGGGTATTGCACATCGTTAGGCTAGCAACAGCTCAAGGGGTCTCCTACATGGAATAAAATCCGAAAAAATTCATGATGGTCCCATAAGTCCTCTAAGTGCCCGAACACCTAAAATAAAAATTATTAAAAATCTATTTCTCCTATTTAGACCTAATTACTACAATTTAATTAATAAATAATAAATAAAGGTATATATGATTTTCTAGGAAGGGATTTTATATTCTACCCAACTTGTAAAAATTTCGTCCTCGAAATTAAAATTAAGCCACGATAGAATGCAAGGATGGTATAAGATATAATTTAACAATGTAAATTCATACCTTGGTCTGCGAATAGGTTCGGAAAATGCTTGCGCATGTCGTCCTCGCGCTCCCAAGTTGATTCTCCTGGCGCGCCATGCCTCCATGCTACGCGAACCAAGGGAATAGACTGGTTCCTCAATACCTTCTCTCGACGATCAAGGATTCCCACGGGTTGCTCTTGGTATGACAAGCTCGGCCCAATGGTGATCTCTGAATGGTCGAGAACATGACTACTGTCTGCCACATATCGCCTGAGCTGCGATACATGGAATACGTCATGTACTCCCTCTAGTGAAGGTGGTAGCGCAAGTCGATATGCCACCTCTCCAACTCTCTCGAGAACGTCAAATGGTCCAATATACCTTGGACTCAACTTGCCGCGCCCTCCGAATCGGATGGTGCCTCTGGTCGGTGATATCCTCAAGAAGACGTGATCGCCCTCTTTGAACTCTAAGGGACGACGATGAAGGTCTGCCCACTGCTTCTGCCTGTCTTGCGCTGCTCGCAAGTGTCCCTGAATCTTCTTGACTGTCTCTACGGTGTTGACCACCAACTCGGGTCCCAGAATCTGACGTTCTCCCACGTCACTCCAACACACAGGAGATCTACATTTTCTTCCATACAATGCTTCAAACGGAGCCATCTGAATACTCGCTTGATAGCTATTGTTGTAAGAAAACTCTACAAGATGTAGGTGGTCCTCCCATGATCCTCTGAAGTCTAACATGCAAGCTCTCAACATGTCCTCTAAGGTCTGAATAGTACGCTCCGACTGCCCATCTGTCTGCGGGTGGTAAGAGGTACTGAACTTCAGACGAGTACCAAGACTCTCTTGCATGCTCCTCCAAAAGTGCGATGTGAAGCGCGAATCTCTGTCCGATACAATGCTGACTGGTATACCGTGCAATCTCACGATCTGCCTCATATATAAGTCAGCTAAAGCTTCCGTCGACTGACCCACTCTAAAAGGTATAAAATGGGCTGACTTGGTGAGTCGGTCCACTATTACCCACACTGCATCTCTCCCACTTGGACTCTTGGGAAAACCAGTGACGAAGTCCATAGTGATGTGCTCCCACTTCCACTCTGGAATCCGAAGTGGTTGCAATAATCCTGCTGTCCTCTGGTGCTCCGCCTTCACTTGTTGACATACCAGACATTTAGCTACAAAGCGAGCTATCTCTCTCTTCATCCCATGCCACCAAAAATGCTGTCGTAAGTCACGATACATCTTGGTGCCTCCAGGATGAATAGAATAGATTGAACTATGAGCCTCTGTCATCAGCTCCTGTCGAATCTCTCCATTTGGAACATAAAGACGATCACCACATCGTAATGTTCCATCCTCATGAATGCGCAATCCGGTCTGCTCTCCGGCCTCTGTCCTTTCCTTTAGTCTCCTGAATCTAGCATATGTAGGCAAAGCTACCTTAATCCTCTCTACCAATGATGATTGAACTTGTAAGTTGTCTAGTGTCCCATCTGCTCCGGGTACTATCACTTCAATGCCAAGCTCTTGTAAATCCTCCAAAAGTTCCCTCTGTGCTGTCAAGAAGTAAGCTGCTGGCTTCCGGCTTAACGCGTCTGCTACCACGTTAGCCTTGCCTGGATGATAATGTAGCTCTATCTCAAAATCTTTCATCAACTCGAGCCATCGACGTTGCCTCATATTTAACTCCTTCTGCGTGAAGACGTACTTGAGGCTTTTGTGGTCTGTATAGATTTCCACTCGTTCCCCATATAAGTAATGTCTCCATAGCTTCAGAGCAAATACAACGGCTGCAAGTTTCAAGTCATGAGTCGGATAATTCTTCTCATGTACTCGCAACTGCCTAGATGCATATGCAATCACCTTGCCATGCTGCATCAATACGCATCCTAAACATTTTCCTGATGCGTCACTGTAGATCACGTAACCTCCTGATCCTGACGGAATCGCCAATACTGGTGCTGTAGTCAGTCGCTTCTTCAACTCTTCAAAGGCTGCTTGACACTCGTCAGTCCATATAAATTCTTGATCCTTACAAGTCAGACGAGTCATAGGTGCCGCTATCCTTGAGAAGTTTTTCACGAACCGTCGGTAATATCCCGCAAGTCCAAGGAAACTCCTCACCTCTGCTGCTGATTTAGGAACAGGCCATGTCTCAACTGCTGAGATCTTCTCTGGATCAACAGAAATACCATCTCCTGTAACAACATATCCAAGAAATGAAACTCTGTCCAAGAAGAACTCACATTTGCTGAGTTTAGCATATAACTGCTCTCTCCTCAAAGTCTCTAGAACAATCTGCAGGTGCTCCTCGTGCTCCTCGTGGCTCTTCGAATAGACAAGTATATCATCTATGAAGACGACCACGAACTGGTCCAAGTACTGGTGGAAGACTCGATTCATCAAGTCCATGAAGATCGCTGGAGCATTGGTCAATCCAAATGGCATGACCAAAAACTCGTAGTGTCCATATCTTGTTCTGAATGCTGTCTTCGGAATGTCCTGCTTTCGTACCTTCACTTGGTGATATCTCGATCTCAGATCTATCTTCGAGAATACCTTAGCTCCACTGAGTTGATCAAACAGGTCATCAATGCGTGGCAGTGGATATTTGTTCTTCACTGTCACTGCATTCAAGGCCCTGTAGTCAATGCACATACGCACTGACCCATCCTTCTTGGGTACAAACAGCACTGGTGCTCCCCAGGGTGATGCACTTGGTCGGATGAAACCTTTCTCCTCTAGCTCTTTTAACTGTGCCTTCAGCTCGTCCATCTCCTTCTTCGCCAGTCTGTAAACATGCGATGCTATAGGTGCTGCTCCGGGTGTTAGTTCAATTGAAAACTCTACGTCTCGGTCTGGGGGTAGTCCTGGCAAATATTCTGGAAAGACGTCTAAAAATTCTGAAATAATAGGGTGATAGACAACATCGTCCATTGTGAGCTGCATACCATCAAGGATTTCTGTGGATCCTCGGGCAAACTCAAGTTCAGGCTGGCCTGGTACCTTAAAAAGAATGCTTCCTCCAAAGCAATCGAAGAAAGCGTGGTTCTTGCTCAGCCAGTCCATTCCAAGCACAATATCAAAAGACGGCATAGGAAGGACTAAGAGTTGGACATTCATCTCCCTGCCACGTATCACTATAGGGCCCGATCTACAAACTCGACTAACTGGTACAACTCCTCCTCCGGTAAGTATTCTAATACAACTAGATAATGGTGTAGAAGCAATATTGTGTTTGGCAATAAAACTAGATGATATGAATGAGTGGGTGGCTCCCGTATCAAATAATGTCACAGCAGGAAAAGTAAAAGCAAGGGTAATACCTGCTATGACATCCACCTCATGATCTAGGTCATCTACCTCCAATGCAAAAGCTCTCCCGTTCCTCTGTGGCTGTCCATGTCCGGTCCTTATATACTGCTCCTCCTGAGTGGGTAGCGGGGGTCCTCTCTGAACTCCTCCTGCTGCTGGGGGACGGGGTGCTCCCGGTCCGGTCATCTGTTGGGCTGGCTTCGGTGCTGGAAGCGCTAGTCTCTGAACTGGTGGTGGGAGTGTCGATGTCTGCATTGGGCTGTCTCTCGCCATGTGCTGCCCGGAGCCACATCTCAGACACTGACCCAAGCGAGTCCGACAATCTCTTACTACATGTCCGCGTTTCCCACAATAATTACAGTGGGGCTTCTCTGGATTCTGGTATGGTCCAGCTCTGTGTTGCTGATGCTGCTGTGCTAAGGAACGTCTGATAGGTCCTCCCTGTTGTGTCCTGGCTGGTCCTTGCTGTATCCTTGCTGATCCTTGTTGTGTCCTCAGCTGACCTCCCTTTCCTCTACTAATGGTTTCCTGAAATCTGGCCTCTGTCAGTAGTTCAGCGTAAGAGACTCGGGACTGCGAGCTTGTATAATGTTGTAGCTCCTGGGTCAGACCTCGATGAAATCTCTTAGCCTTAGCCAAGTCATTTGGTATCAAAGCAGCGCCATATTTGCTGAGTCGACTAAACTCGGTATCATACTCGTCCACTGTTCTGTTCCCCTGCTCTAAGTGAAGAAATTGATCATACAAGGTGTCCCTGACAGTGTCCGGGAAGTACTTTCCCTCAAAGCACTCCAAGAATTGCTCCCAAGTCTGGTAAGTACCCAACTGGCGCTCCATGGATTTCCACCAGTGATGAGCATTACCATCTAGAAGCGTCCGTACACCCGTCATCCATAGGTCCGTGGGTAACTGCGATGCCTCCAGTAGCTTCTGTGTGTGAGTGATCCAGTTGGTGGTCTCCTCCGGGCTCTCAGTGCCCTTGTACTGCCTTGCACCCATCTGAACAAAATCCTTTACTGATCCCACCTTAGCTCGAGGTACTGGAGCTAGTGTTTGGGCTGGTACAGTAGCATGTGCAGCCATCCTCTCCAGTGCTGCCAAAAATTCTTGTCTCTGCTCGACTGCCTGCTGCCTCTACTCGGCTGCCTGCTGCCTCTGTTCCTGTATCATCATCTGAAAGAATTGGAACATCTGCGCTTGGCCATCTTACGGTACTGGGGCAGGTGGAAGGTTCCCAATAGGTGAAGCGGGAAGATCAGATGGAACTGGGGTGTGAGTCTGTCCATCTGGCCCCGGAAGCCTAGGAATCGTTGGGGTCCCTCCTTGAGTCTGACCATTGACTCCAGAAGTTGCGTCGCCATCGGCGGCAGTACATCCATTCTGCAAATCCATCTCTCTGCAGCTGATGTACGAAATGATTAGAAAAAGTACAGGAATCAAATAGGATGCAAGTATTAAACAGGAAGGATGAATTTCAATCAAGCGTGGATGAGATCCTTATACTCTATTCCTATACGCAGGCTTGTTCGGTACAGTTACATAACCGAGATAATATATTCATGACCTGCATGGGCCACCACAAAAACATGTCACGCTCCAGTCCCAAAATACGTAGGACTAGGAATACGTAACACGCCAGCCGTATGTATATGAACTCCAATATATGGAAACCATATACACACGTACGATGTACATGAATATCCAATCCACAGTCGTAAATATATGTCACAACAAGTCACACGCAGTTCTATATCTCATCCACAGCACAAATAATAGAATAATGGAAATCAATAAATGAATATCAAAGAAGCAGTCTCAAATAGTAATCTCAAAGTGTGATAGTCGGGTGGAGACAAATCCACTGCAAATCGACTATAATAAACTACTAAAGAGAGAAGAGAATAAACTCTAATATAAGAATAAATGTCTAGAAAAGAATAGCAACTAGAATATCTAAACAGCTGCAATGAATCACATATAATTAGAAGGTAAGATCTCCTCAGACTGATAGGTAGCATCAGGTCCAGGTCCATACTCCTGCGGGTACTCCTGCTCACCTATATTTGGAAGGGACCAGGTCCTCAGAGAAACGTAACAAGATACAAAAAGCACATGCCAATAAAGTACTGAAAATAAACATCCATTGGGGTCGCCTAACCATCTATGTGAATGCAGTTTGAGGACAACTTTCTAACAAGTGGGCTATCTGGCCATAAATAGGATTGGCATAGTTCTCTTGGAGATCCAGGGGCCTACAAAGGCACGACGACTTTCGAATGTCGGAGGCCCGCCATGATAATATATAGGGGTCATCATGACCGCGTATCTCCGGCGGAGCGTACGGGTTACACAAGAAAAGTGCAAAGGAGCCCAAATGCGGTACTTGTTGTTCTCCCCACCCAATGCTCTAAGCATGTCATGTCCATGACATGATAATACCTCTAATAACCGCCAGGTCTACTAGCATGCAAAGTTTCTATTGGCAGTTATCCCTATCCGTCGCACGACCTATACGTACCAGTGGCCAGCCGAATACGCAAGTCCGTATCCTACATGTGACTCACACTCGTGTAAGAATAGTGTCATGGCCAATGAAACATAAATGCCTCATGAAAATGGGGTAGTCTCATAAAGTAGGTCCAATGCATATACATAAATAAAAATATAGTACGACGACACCGTCGTTGCACCCAAGTTTCCTTGGACGCGCAGTTTATATAGCTGTTTGAAATAAATGAACTAAATAAATAGAAAATAAACATGCATGCCTCATATGGAATGTAAAAACAGTACAATGGCAAGGTATACTTGCCTGGCAAGAAATCTGTAAAGTGTACGCGCCCAAATGTCAAGGACACTGAACCTGGAACTAAGAACTCCGAACAAATATCTCCGGATGCTGAAATAAACATCACCAACATTTCCGGAATGAGCAAAATAGCTAAAAAGCACATCCCTTTCGTCCAATTTGGACACAGGGGCAAAACGATAATTTTAGGTAAAAGTGGGGTCCACGTATGGCCCACTTTGCACCAAAAAGCGTGCCAAAGGTAACAGTCTCTAAATGGGACAAACTATGGGTCAACCAACTCTAGATGTCAATACGAACCCAACGGTATGTCCAAATGTGGATTCCGATGGGCCGAACAGAATTATGTCCAAAAATCAACTGTGGGGCCCGCCAATTGGCGATTTGGTCAACCGTCTCAGAATCGCGTGAAATTTGGGTCACAGGACCAGCGCGTTACCACGAGTCCAGTGGCGCAAGTTTCGTCGCAATCTGACAAGCGTGCACAAAATACGTACGAGTTCTACAAAAGTTGCGACACGAAATGTGTCTGCAGATACGGCCTGATTTCGGCGCGTACACGCGTCCGAATCAGTCCCCACGAAATTTTACGTGTCCGGTTACGCTATGTGCACCATGCGGTACACTTGGTACACGGCGGGGCGGTCCCGTTTGGTGGGGCGCGCGCCGTTTTCCAACTTTTGGAAAACCGAAAAAAGTGGGTGTGCGCAGTTTTGTGACGAATATAACTATGTCCACAGCAACTATTAGCATAGGGTTATTTAACAGAAAATAAATTAGGTCAGGTATTCTACAGGTATCAAAAAGAATCACCGAATTCGGATATCTGTGGTGGGAGATACGAACTCGGCAATATGGGTGGTCATTCTGGAATTCTGCGATTCCAGAATCGGGTCTGTCCGTCCACTTTGGACGCTATTTTTCACCTAGGGGCACACGTTTTCCGAGGTTGGCTATAAAACGAATATTGGAGAGGGTTAAGGGATGATCATACCTATGAAAATGGAACAGTATTTGGTAGAGCGAGTCGACGGAAAATTGTGCCGGAGTAAAGGTGCCTCGAGTGGGAAACTGCAGTTTGCGAGGTCGGCGTCGACGGGATGGTTGGATGGCTTGGCGGGGCTTCTCTGGCTGCGGTGACGGCTCTAGATGGGAAGAGAAGGTCTGGAGATTCTAGGTTAGGGTTTTATGATAGCTAACTATATATATATATATATATATATATATATATATATATATATATATATTAAGGAGAGAGAGAAGGATGGATCACGGGTTGGAAGGCAAAGGGGGGTCGGGTCTCAGGAATATATTGGTTGAAGGATGGTCACAGCAAGTTGGCTAGGGGCCACAGCAACTAATCCGCTGAAGAGGTATAGCAAAACTAAGTTGCTGTAGGTTTTAGTAGTAGTTGTTTGCTAAGGAATCTAAAGCAAATGCAAAGTGGTATAAGTAAAGTAGTTATTAATATACTAATTGATATTATATTATTATTATTATTCTTATTAAATTAATTTTTTTTCTTTTTTTCTTTTTAAATATATATGTACACACACACACACACACACACACACACACACACACACACATATATATATATATATATATATATATATATATATATATATATATATATATATATATATATATATATATATATTCACACACAAGAAAATTTATAGATTAGGGTATTGCACATCGTTAGGCTAGCAACAGCTCAAGGGGTCTCCTACATGGAATAAAATTCGAAAAAATTCCTGATGGCCCCATAAGTCCTCTAAGTGCCCGAACACCTAAAATAAAAATTATTAAAAATCTATTTCTCCTATTTAGACCTAATTACTACAATTTAATTAATAAATAATAAATAAAGGTATATACGATTTTCTAGGAAGGGGTTTTACAACCATGATCTTGGTTTACGAACCCGGATCAATGTACATTGGAGGACCGAAAAAAACTATCGTACGTGGGACTAAATTATGTCCAAAAGACTTTGGTGGAATCCTTTGGATTCCACTATATAGATCGTGTTAGATATTTAATCCACAATCTTCATCTAGTTGTAAGTCTTGTGGAGCGTTGGTGGCCTGAACGCAACACTTTTCAACTCCCATTCGGCGAGATGACGATCACCCTATTTGATGTGGCAAATATACTAGGGTTACCTATTAAAGGTGATGCTATATATTTTGATCCGCACTTAAAGGGATCTGATCTGATCATGAGGTATCTCGGTGTTACCCCTCCATCCGGTATAAAAGACGACAAATTTGTGAAGTTTATATGATTTCGTGGCAACTTCATGGACCTACATCACACTATTGACGGGGTGGTTGATGTAGATGAAATGCAGGTATGTATTTTAATTAGTAAGATTTGTTTATGACTTAATTTAGTGTTTATATAACACTTAATATTTTTAGGTCATTCATTGCACTAGAGCGTATTTGCTCTGTTTATGTGGTGCAATTCTATTTCCCGATGCATCGAGAAATATGGTAAATGTGCAGCTTCTACCATTCTTGGATGATTTGACAAAACCTACTCAGCATGCATGGGGAGCTGCTACTCTAGCATTTTTATACACAAATTTGATAGAATTTGTGAGATCCGGTCACAAGAGTATTTGTGGATGTATTTTACTGATTCAGGTATGAATGAAAGACCTAAATTAGTTAGATTAGAATACAAATTTTATTTGTACTAATGTTATATTTTTGTTTTATAGTTTTGGTCTTACAAGCACTTATATATTGGTAGGCATGTTACCAGCATTCTCAGTGATGTTGGAGTCTTTCCGGTTGCTATGCGATGGCCCACAGATGTAGTGGATTATCAACACTACCAATACAGGAGTGTATCACTTTATCGTAGCCAATTTGATACACTATAGTATCATGAGGTAATTATTTAAATATCTGATAAATATCTTTAAATTATTACAGTTATGATCGTAGATAAACATCATATCTATTTGATACAATGTCATTAAATAGGTTACCTGGTTACTTACACATATGAAGATGATGCTCCAGAAATCAAGTGGACATCATATTCGTTTAGTTTACATAGGTCTTATATTATATATGATCGGTTCACCACGGCAGACCGTGTTCTTCGACAATTCGGGATGAGTCAAATAATTTCCGATGATCCACCGACTGTCGGTTATGATGCAGTAAATGCAATACAACGAATCATTTGGTCTTCCGGCTTTGCGTCTTACATCTGGTACTCCAATTTCTCCTCTAACCAAAGGAGCTTGGATCTTGTAAGGAATTGGAATTGGCTCCATTTTTGATGCGTATATACTTCTCAAGGTCTCCGTCAAAAATACTGCAGGATAAAAACTATCAATACTAATATTGCAATATCTACAAACAAAACATGCATGTATACATGGTATATAAGTATGGTACCATCTAAAATATGTACAAGATCTATCGGTTATATTAACAATATAGGTTCTACTTGTTGCATTGTCTATTATTTCAAACTTATAACTATCAATAGCTAATATTTCTAGGTGATTCTTCTCTTTAATAATACAAGTCATAGTCTTTAACATCTTCGGACAATAATCTGTGTCTATATTTTCAGTATTCTTTCTACGATTGGCATGAAGTATAATAATCTTGGCTCTAATACCATCGAGAAGTATTGTTATTGGCTTATCTCGTAATTTCTTAATCCAGCTATTTAAACAATCAGCAAGATTAGAAGTGTTAATATCTAATCTAGGACAAGTAGCATACGCTGTTATCCAATGTTCAAATCGACGACTTTTATCGTTTACACCAATAAGCCAATCGTACAACATTATGTTCTCGGCTTTAATTATATCAAACACACTATCTGCATCTGTTTCATTATATGATCTAGCAAGCGAGTCTAACAAGTGTTAAAATACTGGTTCTTTCGTAACTTTTTTTATATTTTATTTAAAATGTTGAATACAAAAAAATGAGGAGATGCAGGAAAAATAGCACGAACAGTATTTATTAATCCTTTTTGCTTATCAGATATAAATAAAATTGTACTCCAATCATTAAAAAAAAACTTTCAAAAGATATTTTAAGAGAGTTTGAAAACCAAGACCAAGAATCACTATTCTCACCTTCAACAATAGCATATGCAATAGGATATAATTAATAGTTATGATCGTGAGCACAAGCAATAAATAAGATACCTTGATATTTAGACGAAAGAAATGTAACATCAGTACTAATAACCGATAAACAGCCCCTTAAAAATCCGTCAATACATGACTTAAAACAAATAAAAATTCGTTGAAAGCTATTATTTTTGGCAGTTTTAATAAAACATGTACTACATGAATTCCTCTCCATAATTCTATAACAGTACTCCTCAAGACTAGTGTATGCCTCATCATAACTACCATTAATTTTAGCTAATGCTGTCTCTCGGGCTCTCCAGGCTTTGAAATAACTAATTTGTATACGGTGCTCCATGTATATATATATATATATATATATATATATATATATATATATATATATATATATATATATCTTTAACAATTTGTGATGGACTATATGACTGGTTATCTCTAATAATGTCAATTATCATGGTCTTAATCCATGCAGCGGTAGCTAGTCGATGACGTCATGTACTAAGTCTCCCTAAACAAGAATGACAATTTTCTAATGTACTAACTTTAACTATATCGCCAATGGATTTGACATATACTCTCCAATTATAATTCGGTTGATCACAACTATATATAATTCCATGAGCATTATTTATAACACTAGCTGAACAACTAAAATTATATTTAATTGCTAAATTACTTATAAAGCTTCTAAAGTCAGAACGGCTAGGAAATGATTGTCCCTTAAATACTTCATCAGTGATAGCTTTTACCACATCATCATCTACCGTATAATCTATATTTTCAACTAAATCATCACTATTTCCATCGTCGTTGTCACTATCATCATCATGGTTAGATTCAACTGATGAATGACCTTCTTGGAAAAATGAAATAATTTGTTGAGAAGAACTAGCACCCGAATTAACATGCTGGTATTAAAAAAAATATTCACTATTTCTATTATCTAATGTTGCTGCTACTTTAATAACATATATTTTTATATACCGTGATTGTGAATTAATCTCAAGAATATAATTCCATGCATCTTCACTATCTATCAAAAACAATTAGAACAAAAATAGCCTTCAGAATAAAATCGTAATGAATAGAATAACGTTCAATAATATGATTACGTATATTTTCAAAACTAATATTCGGATAAGTTGGAAATTTTTGGCTTTCTCCTCCTTCGTAATTTAACCAATTTACTTTACCGCCGTGCGAGCGCATACAATTCTTACGCTACGATCCATGACGGTTGAGAACTTTTGCTACAAGAAACTCAGATAAACTTTGACTACAGACAAAATATTTTTTTAGTGTTGGAAGCTTTGTTAGAGGCAGAGAGACAGAGAGAGTGCTGGAGGCTTTGCTAGAGGGAAGAGAGTGAGAGTGTTGGATGATTTGGTTGAGACAAAAAATATATAGAAGTTTGTATTAGCCGTTGTGCAACGGCTATAATCCTCCCCCCAACACCCTCAACGGCTATAATTCCTCCCCGTCCCCCATCCGAAGAAGCCAACGGCCAAAATTAATTTTTCTCTCACTCACTCGCCAACTGAGTTGGCAGATACCCTCTGTAAACCCCCTCGATTAATTCTATAGATAGTCAGGTTTGGACTGGGAAAATTTTGGATTTGGCAGCAGATGTTGATGTCACGCCCCAGTCCCAAAAATATGTAGGACTAGGACACGTAAGCATGCCAGCCGCATGTATATGACAACTCCAATATATGGAAACCAAATCCATACGTACACTGTAATATGAATATCAAGTCCACAAGTGGTATAACATGTATCACAAGTCACAGGAAAAAATCTAAATCTCATCCACCAAAATCATATAGAAATAAATAACCAGTATCTATGAAACTAGATCTCAATAAGAAATATCTAAGGATGATAGTTAGATGGAAACAAATCCTCTACCAACTCGAATATAAGAGCAAATATAATATGAGTACAACACAATAAACACAATATAGGAATACCATGTAACAACCATGGGCTCGAAGAGAAGACATCATCGTAACACAAGTAATCATCCAAATCTGCGCTCCTGCAATTACTCAAGAACAGATACACCTGGCAGAGGATCAGGTCCTCAGAGGGACGTAACAAGATACAAAAAATATGAGCCAATTTGAATACAGTAAACATGCATATTATTTGAAAATAAATAAGTACGCTGTACAAGACCATCTATATAAATGCAAATGAGGACAACTTTTCGACGTATAGGCAAGGGTAGGCTACTCGATCTACCTCACAACTCACGCACACGTCAATAGATATCAGAAATCGACATACCGCGGGGGTAGCGACCAGGGAGACTCCAGAAATCGACATATCGCGGGGGTAGCGACCAGCGCGACACACGCCCGTAGTGCGAGCTATATACTACGGTTTACCAGAGTGGTTAAAAGCCCATACGCCTAATGATTGTCCTCTCATGATACTAGGTGCCATGTGTGTGTCAACATATCTAATATATAGTATGACTGAAAGAAACTACACATGCAATAAATAAACAGAAAGAAAATAAATATACAGAAATATACTAAGCATGCAAAATACTGTAAACAACTTGGCAAGGTATCTTGCCTGGGGTCCTGCTGCTGGTATAAATCAGAGTACAAGTCACAGTCCAAATAGCCTATGTATTACAAATTTATCACGTCAAAAGATAATTTATTTTAGTTTATTTAATTCTAGAATATTACTCTAAAATCCTATTTTAATCTTATTATTCTGATTTTTATATTAATTCCTAAATTTTGTCCAAAGAAACTGAATTTTATCAACTCGAGACTCATGGCACGCAAATCGAGGCAATCTGTTGACCAAAAAGTCAACTGACACAAACTCAACTTTCATGCATGATTTCCTGTAGATTTCAGCGTCAAAAATATGCTGGAATTTATGGCTCGTCCGAATTCAAATTCGTTTGGGAATTATGGCACATACAAATTTTGTATTGTGCACCGATGGTTAAATTCTAACCTAGAAGTTCTACAGAATTAACAGTATATAAATACTTCGAATTAAATTCTGGAAAAAATATATGTCAATAATCTCGACATTAGATTTCCAAAACTTTAAACGGTTTATGATTCTGATTTCTGGTTCTCCCAAAATCGCGAAAATATTAAAACACGTCTATTTTCGGACATGCTATGCTCTACGAATTTTCCAGAATTTAATACTCATAATTTCATAAAATAAATTATATAATCAAAAAGCTAACCTCAATATATTTCTAACGCAAGAAACTAGGCCTCGTTTGGAGTCCGGAGCTATGGGCAATGGCTTGTGGAAGATGAAGGAACCCTAGATGGCAATTCTCCAAAATCTCTCTCTAAGATAATGGGATAATTAGGGTTATAATAATAATATATATATAGGGATGTACCTGCGGCTGAATGGATATTTATAGGCTGACACGTGTCAGAATCTGATTGGATGTTTTTTGTTATATTATTTATTTTTTATTTGCCTTTATCAAAACATTATTTAAGTCATTTTAAATCTAAATAACTCCAAATAAATATTAAAAATAATCATAAAAATTTGAAAAAATTAAAAATTTGGAAAAATTACATAAAATATATTTTGAACCTATAAACCCTAGAAAAATATTTGGGATAATTTTATATTCATAAGTTTACTACTATAATTAGGAGAAGCTCTAAACATTAGTTTTATCCATTTAACTAAAAATAAATACTAACATTATTCCAAAAATTCTGAAATAATTCCAGAAAATATATAATAATATTATAATTTCTAGAAAATAACGTGGGTCCATTCTATATTCCTGGGCTTACACAATAAATTCTACAAGTCCTAAAAATTAGTTATTAGTCTAAATAACTTCCAATAAATACTAAAAGTATTCAGAAAATTCTAGAAAATATATTTGACTATTTAGAACCTAAAATAAAATTTTGGAATATTTTTAATTAAGTTTGAACATAAAATAAATTCTTCAAAGTCCTAGAAAATTAGTGTTACTAGTTTTTAATTAACTAAAAATTATGAAAAAATCTCAATAATCTAAAATAGCCTAAAAATAATTCTAAATAAATATTTATATAAGTAAATATACTAAAAAAATTTATTTTCTAATTAACTAAGAGAATAATCTAAATAAATTCAACATCTACAATAAATATAATAATATAAAATATACACAAAATATCTATTTTGGGTGAGGGAGTTTACAATCTACCCAACTTAAAATAATTTCGTCCTCGAAATTAAAATAAGGCATAATTTGTTAAATCCTTCACATTCGTACATAAGGTACGTCAATCGCAATCTCTTCCAAAAATTTAAATAATAAAATCTATTCAAATCTATCGCGATCACTTCAAAATTAAGATAACCACTGTTTAAATCAAAATTCAACCTGTCGTAATCTCTTCTCGAATTTTTTTTAAATCATCAACATTTAAATCTAACTCAAGTCTATATGACATCCCACATCAAAATTTATATCACCATTTCCAACTATCATAATCTCCTCTAGATTTTGAACAATAAACAATTCTAATCAAATCTTGTTCCTATTCTCAAATTAAGAATTCTGTACTCTTCAAATATTTAAACTCAATTTACATCCTCAATATTTCAAATAGGTGACCCAACAATCAAAATTGAACTTTTAATTCAAATCATCAAATTGTAAATTTTAAATCTAATTCACCAATTGTTCAAGTCTAAAATTCTATATTTATCCTTAAAATTTAAATCGATGATTCATCCTTCAATATTCAAAATTTAAATCATGTGCTCAAAGTATAAATATTTGGTCCGCAATATCAAGATTTTAAAATTTGTTAAATCCTCATTATCTTAATTCTTCTTTTAAAATTTCTCAAAATTAAAATGACTTGAATCTCCCAATCTAATCTTACTTGATCACAATCTAAAAGAAATTCCTCTCAAGTTGGCAATGCACTGCTACCCAACTTAGAATTTATCCATCTATCACAGAAGGCTATATACTTTAAAAAAAATATTCCTTAATTTATTTACTCATGTCATTCAATCCTCAAAACTTTAACGCCGATTATATCATATATGATATGTCCTTAATTACAAAAGAATAATCCTCAAGTATGTGATCGGCCTACGGGGTATATCTAGTACTCTTTGTGTATCAAACTTATACCAAGCACGAGGTTTCGTCTTTCCGAAATAAGGGAAGACGGAGATCAATAATAAAGAGTTCAAGGGCGAGGTAATAGAATAGAAGTATCAGGATCAAGGCGTTTAAAGAATTCAAATGGAAATTGTTAAAGTAGTTGTGGATTGAAATCCTATTTTGGTAATTCTTTGTTCGCATGCTCGTATTAGTACAGTTATGTAACCGATACGATCCGCTCAGACATATCTAGGGGCAAGTATATTCGTCTACCAATAACTACATATCTCAATTTACGTAAAGTAGTATTACGAAGGGCGAATCAAGCGCACTAAGGTTAGCTAGACCTTAATACACTGATTCTGAAATATATTAGTAGGCGTCCCCAATAATACATATCTCATGATCAAGCTCGATAAAAGAGTAAGCTTGCAAAACTAGACTATAATAGCAGCATAAGTCAAGGTAGTGCAGCAAATATAAGTACGCTAGATGATGATGAAAAGAGATACAAATTAATTCAAGTTCACAAAACAAAACAACTAAGCAACAATAATAAAAGACTCTACAAACCCTACAGTTATCATACAACCTCCTTGTCTATATCGCTAGTCGACCAAATATGGGCAATGACCTCTAACTTCTATTGTCTGAATAACCACTGTCATCTTATGCTAGTATACATTTAATATTGTTCAATCATACTTCAATAATAGGTCAAAAGACTATGTGATACTAGGTTGTGAGGTATACTACCCAACTTAAAACAATAAACTAATCCTGTGACAGTCTTAAGGGTACCGTAGAAGCTCCTGTTAAGGTCTTCGAGAAGGGGTCTTGGTACTTGTTAGGGTATCCTCTTATATTACATAGGTCATGGTCGTCTTAACTCTTAGTCATAGTGCAAGTGTCAATAGTAAGAATAGGACGGTTACTGGCCTCAAGGGAAAGGGAATATAACTCGTATTGAGGTATGGTACACGTTACGCAATTTAAAACTAAGGGATAAGCACCAGGTCTCAATCTACAAGAATAACTTAACTATCAAGTTCTAACTACTAAGCACACAATTTCAAAATTCAAGATTACAACTATAATCCTAGCAAACTATGTGTCCTTAACAAAGAAATAAATTACTTGGCCTACTATCAGAACTGTCAGGTGGCACGAGTTGAAAGATAAAGAAAAGAAGAACGTAATTTTGGTCGTCGCATAATTAGCGAACGTTAAGGTCACAGAGGAACAATATGTGAAATAGAGGGGCTCTAGGTAGCATCATGGTTTTCTAAGGGGGAGTGGTATACTAGTTGAATGTTCGAGGTATGATCAAGGGAGAAGTGTTGATTGCATTCCTCTAGGCTTTCTAGGGTGCTGTCTACTAATAACAAGACAATGATATAAGTTTATAGTTCTCCAATACTATCTAACTATGAGGGTTAGGTTCAGTCCTAATATTCTCTTTTGGTTTTCTATTGCTTCCTCCATACTAGGGTCAAACATTATGGTAAGCTTCTAACTAACTCTAGTGGTATCTATACTACCCTTAAGTCTTCATAATACATCAAGGGATAATGGTAAACCAATCTATAGATAAGGAATTCTAGGTTCACTAGATATTCTAAACTTAGTGGTGTGTATATATCCTCGTTGTAATCTTAATAGGTATGCTACTCTAATTATCATCCTAATAACATGGGTTCCTATATTCTCAGCAGAAGGCTACACTCAAGGAACTATTAGGGAAGCACATGAATCAAGTAGGATACAATTGTTCAAATAGAACAGATAGGAGAAAGATGAATCATAGTCAATTGTGGATGAGATCCTATACTCTAGTCCTAGGTGCAAGCTTGCTCGGTACAGTAACATAACCGAGACAATATGCTCTCGACCTGCATGGGCCACCACAAAAATATGTCACGCCCCAGTCCCAAAAATACGTAGGACTAGGACACGTAAGTATGCCAGCCGCATGTATATAGCAACTCCAATATATGGAAACCAAATCCACACGTACGCTGTAATATGAATATCAAGTCCACAAGTGGTATAACATGTATCACAAGTCACAGGGAAAAATCTAAATCTCATCCACCAAAATCATATAGAAATAAATAACCAGTATCTATGAAACTAGATCTCAATAAGAAATATCTAAGGATGATAGTTGGATGGAAACAAATCCACTACCAACTCGAATATAAGAGCAAATACAATATGAGTACAACACAATAAACACAATATAGGAATACCAGCTAACAACCATGGGCTCGAAGAGAAGACATCCTCGCAACACAAGTAATCATCCAAATCTGCACTCCTGCAATTACTCAAGAACAGATACACCTGGCAGAGGACCAGGTCCTCAGAGGGACGTAACAAGATACAGAAAATATGAGCCAATTTAAATACAGTAAACATGCATATTATTTGAAAATAAATAAGTACGCTGTACAAGACCATCTATATGAATGCAAATGAGGACAATTTTTTGACGTATGGGCAAGGGTAGGCTACTCGATCTACCTCACAACTCACACACACGTCAATGGACATCAGAAATCGATATACCGCGGGGGTAGCGACCAGCGAGACTCCAGAAATCGACATACCGCGGGGGTAGCGACCAGCGCGACACACGCCCGTAGTGCGAGCTATATACTATGGTTTACCAGAGTGGTTAAAAGCCCATACGCCTAATGATTGTCCTCTCATGATACTAGGTGCCATGTGTGTGTCAACATATCTAATATATAGTATGACTGAAAGAAACTACACATGCAATAAATAAACAGAAAAGAAATAAATATACAGAAATATATTAAGCATGCAAAATACTGTGAACAACTTGGCAAGGTATCTTGCCTGGGGTCCTGCTGCTGGTATGAATCAGAGTCCAAGTCACAGTCCAAATAGCCTATGTATTACAAATTTATCACGTCAAAAGATAATTTATTTTAGTTTATTTAATTCTGGAATAATTACTCTAAAATCCTATTTTAATCTTATTATTCGGATTTTTATGTTAATTCCTAAATTTTGTCCAAAGAAACTGAATTTTATCAACTCGAGACTCATAGCACACAAATCGAGACGATCTGTTGACCGAAAAGTCAACGGACACAAACTCAACTTTCATGCATAATTTTTTATAGATTTTAGCATAAAAAATATGTTGGAATTTATGGCTCGTCCGAATTTAAATTCGTTTGGGAATTATGGCACATACAAAATTTGTATTGTGCACCGATGGTTAAATTCTAACCTAGAAGTTCTACAGAATTAACAGTATATAAATACTTCGAATTAAATTCTTTAAAAAACTTATGTCAACGATCTCGACATTAGCTTTCCAAAACTTTAAACGGTTCATGATTCTGATTCCTGGTTCTCCCGGAATCGCAAAAATATTGAAACACGTCTATTTTCGGACATGCTGTGCTCTACGAATTTTTCAGAATTTAATACTCATAATTTCGTAAAATAAATTATATAATCAGAAATCTAACCTCAATATCTTTCTAACGCAAGAAACTATGCCTCGTTTGGAGTCCGGAGCTATGCACAATGGCTTGTGGAAGATGAAGGAACCCTAGATGGCAATTCTCCAAAATCTCTCTCTCTAAGATAATAGGATAATTAGGGTTATAATAATAATATATATATATAGGGATGTACCTGTGGCTGAATGGATATTTATAGGCTGACACGTGTTAGAATCTGATTGGATAATTTTTGTTATATTATTTGTTTTTGATTTGCCTTTATCAAAACATTATTTAAGTTATTTTAAATCTAAATAACTCCAAATAAATATTAAAATTAATCATAAAAATCTGAAAAAATTACATAAAATATATTTTGAACCTATAAGCCCTAGAAAAATATTTGGGATAATTTTATATTCATAAGTTTACTACTATAATTAGGAGAAGCTCTAAACATTAGTTTTATCCATTTAACTAAAAATAAATACTAACATTATTCCAAAAATTCTGAAATAATTTCAGAAAATATATAATAATATTATAATTCCTAAAAACTAACGTGGGTCCATTCTATATTTTTGGGTTTGCACAATAAATTGTACAAGTCCTAAAAATTAGTTATTAGTCTAAATAACTCCCAATAAATACTAAAAGTATTCAGAAAATTTCTAGAAAATTCTAGAAAATATATTTGACTATTTAGAACCTAAAATAAAATTTTGGAATATTTTTAATTAAGTTTTAGTATAAAATAAATTCTTCAAAGTCCTAGAAAATTAGTGTTACTAGTTTTTAATTAACTAAAAATTATAGAAAAATCTCAATAATCTAAAATAGCCTAAAAATAATTCTAAATAAATATTTATATAAGTAAATATACTAAAAAAATTTATTTTCTAATTAACTAAGAGAATAATCTAAATAAATTCAACATCTACAATAAATATAATAATATAAAATATACACAAAATACCTATTTTGGGTGAGAAAGTTTACAGTTGAGGTTTAGAGTAGAGTTTAGTCTGACTGTTATTTTAATTTTATTTAATTAAAATCCTTGGAGTGCCCTATCATTGTTTAATTATTTGGAGCCCAATATCAGCCCATAAATTCTATTGGACTATTGTACTTCTGACTTAACTCGCCAATTTAGGCACTGGACTTTTCCGTCACACAAAAATTGAATTCGTTGTGCTCTAAATTAATTGCACAATTTTTCGTAACCGTAATCCATATTTAATTCCATATCGGACACCTGTGTTGTTACCCTCAATTTTGAGGTACCAACTTAACCCGTTGAGCCGGACCAACTAAAGGGTCCAAGACTGACTCCAAGCCCCCACCATTTTTGACTTTTGTGTCATTTCCGGATTTTGATCCCAAGTGCCCCCATTTAATTTAAAAGCGCGGGACACTTTAATTCCATTTAAATCGGGGATACCAATTTTGCCTATTCCTATTTTAATCCCCAATTAATCCCAATTCTCATTTTAATTAAGCCCATGCCTCACATACACTACCCCCTCACCATGCAAATCACCAAACACAATTTTCTCCATAATTTTTGCATCATTTTATGTGTTCGTGCAATTTCTCGAATTTAAGGGGCTAAGTTATAATTTATTGATTTTAGGTGCCCTCACCCCATTGGCCAAGACCAAATGGAGAGGTTACAAATTGTTGACCGAAGTCAACATCTCTCCCACTCCATTTCTCATGAAGAAATGATTTTTACTCATGTGAAATCCTAGCCCTCTATTTTAAATAGGAATATCTCCACCCTTCATCCAATGCACCCCTCCCTATAAAGCCATCACCTCACCCTCACATTAAACCAAGCAGGCCCTAATCCCAAGAAGCCTAGAAAAAACCCCCTCTTTCTTTCTCTCCTCCCTCCTTCATTTTTATTCTACATGCAAACTCCTCCTTCTCCATAATAATTTCTTCTTCTTCCTCCTTCTTCTTCCTGGAGACCCGACCAGCCGGCCGACTGACTCGGCTCCGGCCAGTCGAGCACCCCGGCGACTCCGGCGCCTGTGCTGACCCGCTGTTTTTTGACTCTGGCACTGTACAGTGCGGCTGACCCGCCCGGCGGTGCAGCTTCCCCCCGCCTGCTGCCAACACAGCGGACTCCGGCCATTGTCCAGCCCCGACCCAGCGCAGCCCGACATCACGGCCCCGCTCCGGCGATGCACCCCCGCACAGCTCCACGGCACAACCGTTTCCTCCCCCCGTGACCGTTCGACTGTAGCAGCGACTCCTCCGCCGGCCTGTGCACTTCCCCGCTGGCCCGTACGACTCCCCCGTCCGGCCTCCTCCCTGTCCGACTTCATCACCACCACTACCACCATCATCACCACCACCATTATACTTTCACCATCACCACCACCATTACACCTTCACCACTACCACCCCACAGTCGCCCTCCACCGGCCACACTCCGTCGTCCGGCCAGCACCACCT
Source organism: Iris macrosiphon (assembly GCA_036927795.1). NCBI lineage: Eukaryota > Viridiplantae > Streptophyta > Magnoliopsida > Asparagales > Iridaceae > Iris > Iris macrosiphon. The sequence continues at coordinate 66,482,863 of JAYESA010000020.1, forward strand.
CGCTCCGGCCGCCTAGGTATACTCCTCCCCCTCTCTTTGCATTTATACATTGTGTTGTGTAGGGATTGGTTATATATGGATGTGTGTATATTAGCTAGGGTTTGTGTTTAATAATGTTGTGTAGTAGTATGTAGTATAAATAATCATGTGTTAATGATGTGATTAAGGTTGATGTTGACTAAGGCCAATAATGATTAAGGTGAAGGTCGATTATAAGGACTTGAGAAAATGGTTTAATATAGGTTAGGGTTTTTGTTTACAAATTAAAATGAATTTAATGGTTTGCATAAAGGTTTGGAATTTGATGTTATGAATACTATACAGGGTGGAAAGAATGCTAAATCAATTAATGGGGATTAAATTAGCGAGAATTAAGATTCTGATATTATTGAACATTTAGGAACACTAAAGAGCGTGTTGGATTGTGAACTATGTGTAGTATAAAACCATTGATCGGTAATGTGGAAACTGGAAATTAATGATGGGTTAAAATTAGAGTAGTACTTCATGAATGGGACGAAGGGTTAAAATCATAAACTGTGTTTTGAGGATGGCTTGATGATATGGTACCGATGACTAGATATTTTGACTATCGTACCGAAAGTCAACTATGGTCAAACCCCCTAGTGTCTTGTCCCTGTGAGTCGTAACTGAGACTGAGTTTAGGTATAGAGGTGTGTCGCAACCCTGTCTATCGTGGAACAGATTATTGATTACTGGTTTTTATCTCATCTCTAGGTACTGCGGGACCTGAGGACTTGGACGCGGTACCGGATCCTCGTCATCAGCAACCGCACGCAGGCAAGTGTACCTTGCCACCCTGTATTTCAGATTACAGATATTTGTTGTTCTTTATGTACATTATGCGCATATTTATGTTGATGTTCGATACTTCGCGTCCGGATCACAACCGGGTGCTGACATTTGACGTAACGTCTTAGAATAATTGATAGATGCTTCGTAGCACCTCGATGCACGTACCTGAGTACATCGATACCCCAAGACACACTCATACACTGTGATCGTGCCAGATTCATGTATCCTGATACTGACATCATGACCAGAGACTGGGACGACCTTAGGGTCGCGTCTGTTGAGTTAATTCTATGTGTCGAAACTGTAGTTAGAGGTTCAGGTTCAACGCACAATCGTTGACCGCTTGGGAAGGAAAGACAGTTACTAGACATTTGGGCTCCTCTGCACGCGCTTATATATATATATATGTATTATTTCTGTAGTGATCCTGTATCTAGTGTAGTTGTATCACCCGTGTGACTCTTTTCCCGGAGCTGCGGTACGTCCCGTGTGTTTTCGTGTCCGGAGCTACGGTTTTATTTTTAGAAAGCCCACGCGTCGAACATTGTCTTTAAACTGTGTCACACTTGTTTGGTTATGATAGAGTACCCTGTCGTTGCACTTGTATATTCTGTTTACTTGATATGCTGTATTTTTGTACCTTGTTACGTCCCTCTGAGGACCTGGTTCCCTGCCAGTTTTGCAGCATAGATGATTACGGAGCATTTGGAGTTGCTGTTGGAGTTACATGTCTTGCGAGCATGGTACCAGGTACTCACATCTTATCTACCGGCATTATGGTTATTTTACATTGATTATTCATCTGCTGTTGTAGCCTAGTTTTTATAGACTCATACTTCTTCTCGAGTCTATTCGAGTTAGTGTGTTATTGGGCGGCCGACTCTAGCACATATAGCTCTTTCTTGTATACTGCTGTACATTGTGGATTGAGACATAGAGGTTTACATTTATGGGAAATCTAGATAGTGCCCTTTATATTATACAGCTTATACGTATTCGAGTCAGACCAGAGTCTGGTCGAATGCGTAGCTGGCGTGTCACGTATTCCTGGTCCTACGTATTTTGGGACTGGAGCGTGACACCCTCAAGGGCTATAATTCCTCCCCGCCCCCCATCCCGAAAGCCGACGATCGAAATTAACTTTCCTCCCACTCACTCGCAAACTGAGTTGGCGGACACCCTCAACGGCTATAACTTCTCCCCGCCCCTCATCCCGAGAAGCCAATGGCCGAAACTAACTTTCCTCCCACTCACTCGCCAACTGAGTTGGCGGGCTCTGCCCCTAACACCCCTAGCTCGCTAACTGAGTTGGCGAGCCCTTTGACCCTGCCAACTAAGTTGGTGAGCGTGCCCATTTGCATTTGACTCCACCAACTAAGTTGGCAAGTTATCCCCTCTCAGCATTTACCCAAAACTTCTCCCATTTTTCGCAATTATGCGAAAATTGCTTCATTTTTTTGAAAAAAAATCTGATTTCTATTATACTTGGCATTGTACTTTAAGTAAATTTTTATCCTAGTTGGAAGAGTTTCTACATAAAAAAATTGTACCAACAAAAAGTACTCTCTAATGGTCCTCCATTTCTATCTTATATGTCAGAAAATAAATGTCACGCCCCGATCTCCCGCAAGCTAATCGGCCGTCCCCGCTAGGCGAGAATTACCGCGCCAGCGCTCCCGCAGGACGATCGCTTCGGCCCATCTGGGCGTAATGCCGAACGAGCGTGAGCCGCGCCCATGCGAGGCCGTGGTTTAATGTTTAAAACCCCCCTAATTTTAAATATTAATTATTTAAGTAATCATTGAATTTAATTGCATTATTTCGTAGTTAATTAGAAAATAGAATTTATTGAATTAATTACTAGGTAAATACTCATCTAGAATTTTTATGGAGTAAAACTATAATTTTATTTTATTTTATTTATTTAGAAAGTCTTGTAGAAGGATGATAGAATGTCATGCCCCAGTCCCAAAATACGTAGGACTAGGAATACGTAACACGTCCAGCCGTATGTATACGAACTCCAATATATGGAAACCATATACACACGTACGCTATACATGAATATTCAATCCACCAGTGGTAATATACTGTCACAACCAGTCACACAGAATCTATATCTCATCCACAACACAAATAATCAGTAGGAATAAAGGGCTGAATAATAACTTAATATCAAAGATGAGTATCAAAATCTGATAGTCGGATGGAAACAAATCCACTACAAAATGACTATACTGAAACAGCGGTAATAAAATCACAGATACTCCGAAGATAAGACCTCCTCAGTCTGGTAAGTAGTATCTGGTCCAGGGCCGTACTCCTGCGGATACTCCTGCTCCATATCTGGAAAAGGACCAGGTCCTCAGAGGGATGTAACAAGATACATAATAACATGCCAATAAGTACTGAAAAGTAAACATCCAATGGGTCGCCTAACTGTCTAAGTGAATGCAGTTAAGAACAACTTTCCACCAAGTGGGCTATCTGGCCATATAGTGGGATTGGCATGATTCTCTCGGAGAATCAGGGTCTCAAAGCATGTCGTCTTTTGAACGATAGAGGCCGCCTGTAATATATATGGGGTTATCACCACCCGTCGCTCCGGCGGAGCATCCGGACGAACAAAAAGGAAAGTGCAAAGGAGCCCAAATATCTTACTTGTTGTTCTTCCCATCCCATGCTCTAAGCATGCCACATCCATGACACGATAACCACTAAATAACTGCCAGGTCTACTAGCATACAAAGTTTCTATCAGCAGTCATCCCTAACGCACGGCCCATTCGTACAGGAGGCCAACCTGTCACGCAGTCCGTGATCTATATGAGACTCACAACTCGTGTAACGACTGTGTCATGTCCAATGAACCTAATGATGCTCCATAATACTGGGGTGGTCTCATAAAGTAGGTCCAAAATATACATACATAAACATCTATATAAGCAGAATTAAACATGCATGTATCAGCTGGAATGTAAATAATAGTACGATGATAAGATATACTTGCCGAGCAAGAGTCCTGTATAGTGTATGTCCAAACAGTGTTAAGTTTGTTGTAAGAAAAAGTGGGTTAGGATTTGGAAGAGTTGTAATATATAGGGGTAAGAGGCGGTGGAGGCTGCTGCTGTTTCTTTCTTTTCTTTGGTTTTGGTTGCGGTTGAGGAGAGTTTAGTAATAATAGGTAAAGAGGCGGTGGAATGAGGCGGTGGTGTCTGTTTTACGCGCGGTTAAGCGGTGGGGTTCTGTTTTACGCGTGGGGTTGTTTTATGCGCGGAGAAGGAAATAGCAAAGTTGGTTTTTGCTACTGCTACTGTTGATATTTTCCTAATGGGTTTGGGTTTGAGGTTAACGGATTTCGGGTTGAAATCCAATAGGAATCCAAACCCATTTTCTTTTATTTTCTTTTTCTAATAAACTATTTATATATATATATATATACTTAGAAAATTCTAGAAATTATATTGGTGCATATGGTTAAGCTAGCAACTGTCCAAAGGGTCTCCTATATGGAATAAATTTGAAAAAATTTATAATGGCCCCATAAATCCTCTAATTACAAAAATGCCTTAATAAAAATTAATAAAAATCTATTCCTTTTATTTAGCTCGTAATTACTAAAAAAATTAAATAATTAATACGGTTTTCAGAATTAGGGGTCTTACATTCTACCCAACTTATAAAAATTTTGTCCTCGAAATTAAAACTAAGCCCTGGTAGATAGTCAAGAATGGTAGGAGATATAATTTAACAAAGTAAATTCACACCTTAGTCAATGAATCGGTTCAAAAAATGTTTACGCATGTCGTCTTCTCGTTCTCAAGTTGATTATCCTGGCGTGTCATGCTTCCATGCCACGCGGACCAAGGAAATAGACTGGTTATTCAATACTTTCTCTCGACGATCGAGGATTCTTACCGGTTGCTCTTGATATGACAAGCTCGGCCCAATGATAATCTCTGAATGGTTGAGAACATGACTGCTTTCTGCCATATACCGCCTGAGCTACAACACATGGAATACGTCATGTACTCCCTCAAGTGAAGGTGGTAGCGCAAGTCGATATGCCACTTCTCCCACTTTCTCTAGCACGTCAAATAGTCTAATATATCTTGGAATCAACTTGCCGCGTCCTCCGAATCAAATGGTGCCTCTGGTAGGTGATATCCTAAAAAAGACATGATCGCCCACTTTAAATTCTAAGGGTCGACGATGAAGGTCTGCCCACTGCTTTTGTCTGTCTTGTGCTGCTCGCAAGTGTCCTTGTATCTTCTTAACTGTCTCAACGGTGTTGACCACTATCTCTGGTCCCAGAATTTGACGTTCTCCCATGTCACTCCAACACACAGGAGATCTACACTTCCTTCCATACAATATTTCAAACGGAGCCATCTGGATGCTTGCCTGATAGCTATTGTTGTAAGAAAACTTCACAAGATGTAGGTGGTCCTCCCATGATCCTCCAAAGTCTAACATACAAGCCCTCAACATATCTTCCAATGTCTGAATAGTACGCTCTGACTGTCCATCTGTCTGCGGGTGATAAGATATACTGAACTTCAGACGAGTTCCAAGACTCTCTAGCATGCTCTTCAAAAAATACGATGTAAATCATGAATCCCTGTCTGATACAATGCTGACTGGTATGCCATGTAATCTCACGATCTGCTTCATATATAGGTCAGCCAAAGCTTCTGTAGATTGGCCAACTCTAAAAGGTACGAAATGGGCCGACTTGGTGAGTCGATCTACTATTATCCATACTGCATCTTTACCACTTGGACTTTTGGGAAAACCCGTGACGAAGTCCATAGTGATGTGTTCCCACTTCCATTCTGGAATCGAAAGTGGTTGTAATAACTCTACTGTTCTCTGGTGCTCCGCCTTTACTTGTTGTAAAACCCCTATTTCTAAAAACAGTATTTTTTTATTAATTAATAATTTACTTATGGTAATTATGTGCTAAATAGGAGAAATAGATTTTTTAATAATTTTTATTTTAGGTGTTCGGGCACTTAGAGGATTTATGAGACCATCAGGAATTTTTTGGAATTTATTCCATGTAGGAGACCCCCTTAAGCAGTTGCTAGCCTAATGGTGTGCATTATTCTAATCTATAAATTTTCTTATGGGTATATATATAATATATATGTATACACAAATATATATATGTATATATATATTTAGAAAGGAAAAGAAAAAAAAGAAAAAGAATTATTAAATAAGAATTTACTAATAATAATAATAATAATAATAATAACACTACTCTACCATCCTTTAGTAACTTGCTCCCAGGGACCATCCTTCAGCAACATAATAACAATGCCTATGACCCGCCCCTTCAGCCTTTAGCAAATTGCTAACTCATAAAGACCCGCCTCTATTTGCAATAAGCAGCAAGCCGAATTGTTTCACCCCCCTTTATTTTTTTTGCACGCGGCCGCTCCACATCCTCTCTCTTCCTAGCATATATATATATATATATATATATATATATATATATATATATATATATATATATATATATATATATATATATATATATATATATATATATATATATATATATATATATATATATATTATTTCATAAAACCCTAACCTAAAATATCCAGACCCCCTCTTCTCATCTAGAGCTGCCAACTCAGCCAGAGAACCCCGTCAGGCCGTCCAAACCATCCCGACGACCCCGACCTCGCGCACTGCAGATTCCCACACGAGGCACCTTCGCTCCGGAGTTATTTTTCGTCGACTCGCTCAACCAAACGCCGTTTCGTCTTCACCGGTATGCTCACCCCTTAACCCTCTTCTATATTTGTATAATAGCCAACCTTGAAAAACGTGTACCCCTAGGCGAAAAATAGTGTCCAAGTTGGCACGAGCAGACCGAATTCTGGGATCGCAGAAAACTGCAGTGACCACCCATATTATCGAGTTCGTATCTCCCACCACAAAGATCCAAATTCGGTGATTCTTTTTGATATGTGTAGAACACTTGACCTAGTTTATTTTTTGTTAAAAAACCCTAGATTATTAGCTTCTGTGGACAGAATTAAATTTGTCACAAAACCGCACGAACCCACTTTTTCCAGAATTCTAAAAGTTGTGAAACGGAACGCGCCCCGCCAAACGGGACCGCCCCGCCGTGTACCAAGTGTACCGAACGGTGCACAAAGCGTAACCGGACATGTAAAAATTCGTGGAAACTGATTCGGACGTGTGTGCGCGCCGAAATCAGGCCGTATCCGCGGACACACCCCGTGTCGCAACTTTTATGGAATTCGCGCGTATTTTATGCACGTTTGTCAGATTGTGACGAAACTTGCGCCACTGGACTCATGGTAACGCGCTGATCCCGTGACCAAATTTTCACGCAATTCTGAGACGGTTGACCAAATCGCCAATTGGCGGGCCCTACAGTTGACTTTTTGGACAAAATTGTGTTCGGCTCATCGGAATCCATATTTGGACATACCGTTGGGTTCGTATTGACATCTAGAGTTGTTTGACCTATAATTTATCCCATTTAGAGACTGTTACCCTTGGCACGTTTTTGGTGCAAAGTGGGCCACAGGTGGACCCTACTTTTACCCGAAATTATCGTTTTGCCCCTGTGTCCAAATTGGACGAAAGGGATGTGCTTTTTAGCTATTTTGCTTATTCTGGGAACGTTGGTGATATTTATTTCAGTATCCGGAGATGTTTATTCTGTGGTCGTAGCTTCTGACTCTTGGAGTTGACATCGGAACATTACATTTTTGCAGCTTTCTTGCCAGGCAAGATACCTTGCCAAATTGCTTACAGTATTTTGCATGCTTAGTATATTCTGTATATTTATTTCAGTTCTATTTATTTATTGCATGTGTAGTTCCTTTCAGTCATTACTATATATTAGATATGTTGACACACACTTGACACTTAGTATTATAGAGGACAATTATTAGGCGTATGGGCTTTTAACCACTCTGGTAACACCGTAGTCACTAGCACGCACTATGGTGGGTCGTGTCCGATGGTCGCTACCCGAGAGGTATGTCGATTGATGGAGTCCGAGGGTTGCTACCCCAGAGGTATGTCGGCTGATGATGTCCACTGACGAGCGTAAGGTTGTGAGGATTAGATCGAGTAGCCTACCCTTGCCCATACGTCGAAAAGTTGTCCTCATTTGCATTCATATAGATTGTCTTGTACAGCATACTTATTTATTTTCAAATTATATGCATGTTTACTGTATTCAAGTTGGCTCGCTTTTCTGTATCTTGTTACGTCCCTCTGAGGACCTGGTCTTCTGCCAGGTGTATCTGCTCTTGAGTATTTGTAGGAGTACGGGCCTGGACCTGACGCATTATTTTCTGTCGAGGAGGTCTTACCTTCTGAGCATCGTTGATCATCTAGCGATGGATTCTTTCTAGCTGATATACTTCTGTCTTCATATTATTTTATATTGGAGATTTTATACTCTCTCTCATTTTAGTTTTGGATATAGTCTTTGGTAGTGGATTTGTCTCCACCCGACTATTATTTTAGATATTTTAGACTCCTTATTCTAGTTAGTATTTCTTTTCTATGACTTGTTGTGTGGATGAGATTAGCATATCTGTGACTTGTGACATTATATATACCACATGTGAGTTTATATTCATATTACAGCACGTATGGGTTATAGTTTCCATATATTGGAGTTGCCATATTCATGCGGCTGGCATGCTTTCGTGTTCTAGTCCTACGTATTATTAGGACTGGGGCGTGACATATTTTTGTGGTGGCCCATGCAGGCCAAGTTAGCCGTTTCGGTTACGTCACTGTACCGAGCGGGCCTGCACCTAGGATTAGAATTTTAGATCTCATCCACACTTGACTATAACTTACCTTCCTTCCAACATGTCCTACTTAAGTTCTTACATCCTGCTTGATTCATGTACTCTTCTTAATCCTTCGTCCACCTCTTACAGAGAGATGAATTTGCATAACGGGCATGCCGCCACCGGGGACAACACATCTCCAGGGGACGACGACCAATCACTAGGAGTGACCTCAACAACACCTCTTCTTCCCGGACCGGATGGACCGACTAGCAGTCCAATTCCATCAACCCCTTCCACGATACCTAATAGAACTTTTCCAGCTCCACTAGCACCGCAAGATGGCCAAGCGCAGCTGTTCCAATTCTTTCAGATGATAATACAGGAACAGAGGCAGCAAGAAACAGAGCAGAGGCTAGAATTTCTGGCAGCGCTTGAGAGAATGGCTGCACTAGCCCCTATTCCAACCCAGGCATTAGTTTCAGTACCACAAGCTCGGGTTGGTTCAGTCAAGGACTTTGTGCAGATGGGCCCTAAGCCATATAAGGGCAATGAGAGTCCAGAGGAGACCATGAACTGGATTGCCAATACCAAGAAGTTGTTAGAGGCATCACAACTACCTACTGACCTATGGATGATAGGCGTGAGGACTCAGTTAGAAGGCAACGCGCATCACTGGTGGGAATCAATGGAGCGCCAGTTGGATACGCGTCAGACTTGGGAACAATTCTTGGAATGCTTTAAGAGAAAGTACTTCCCGGATACTGTAAGGGACGCATTGTACGATCAGTTCCTCCATCTAGAGCAAGGGGACAAGACGGTTGATGAGTATGACGCAGAATTTAGCCGTCTCAGTAAGTATGGCACAGTCCTGATACCTAATGACTTAGAGAAGGCTAAGAGGTTTCACCGTGGGCTGACTCGGGAGCTCCAGCACTACACTAGCGCACAGTCCCGGATCTCTTATGCCGAGTTATTGACAGAAGCCAGGATTCAGGAGGCCATCAGCAAGGGAAACAGAATTCAACTAAGAAGTCACCAAGGACCAGTAAGGATATAGCAAGGAGGACCCATTCGACACCTTTTGACACGCCAACAACTAAATAGTGTCACACCATATCCAGCCAAGGGGCATCGTACTTGTAACTTTTGTGGTATACCAGGTCATATTCATAGAGATTGTCGTCATCGATTGGGATTGTGCATGGTATGTGGATCAAGTCACCATCAAGCTCGAGAATGTCCTCAGCAGAACCCGGGGTCTATGGCATTAAAATCAGGAACACCGCATACACCCTCAAGTATAGAAGACCAAAGGGACCCACCACTGCTTCTACAGTCTGCACAAATGGAGGGGACTAGACCCCAGTTGAACAATCAAGGACAAGGCCAAGCACTCATTATGACAAGTATAGGAGAGCAGACACAAGAAGCCGTAGATACAGGTACGACCTTTTAGTTATAATTGACTTTGCATACTCATAACCCCATTGTGACACAAGATCTTAGATATACAAATAGATGTAGAATTATATATATGGTATTCTAGCAGTTATAAGGATATATTTCTATTCTACCCAGATGGCATACACGCGATGCTAATGGATGACTTGAGTAGCAGTAGTAGTATTCTCCCCTATTTTTATCTCGCCCTCTTGGGTGACTCATCTTCTCCTTTTATATTCATTCCTTATCTCGTGCGTAACTCTTCCTATCATAGTCGTATCTTTCATGCCATTATGAATTGTTTGATATCAACCTCACCCCTATTTTGTTAGTTAAACATAAATGTGTTAGTAATGCTTGATAACTAAGGATGAGTTCTTAATATATGTATATGCACTATAGCAAGATCTGTATTCTTTATTAGTTTAACCCTTAAGTAGCACCATGTAGCATAATAGAAATTGTTAGATCATTTGAGGCAGATCATACCCCTAATAGTTAGTCAAGACCTTAAGTATTTCCCTAAAACTTATACTATGCCTAGGAAAGAGTTGAAGGCACTTATTACGAACTGATGACTATGACAAATCGCCGGCGAGGTAGCGATAGTTGCCGCCAGACAATTTTGGTAGAGTAGTCGAATTACTTGCAGCCATACTGGCCAGGTGGCGTGGCAGTATTAGACTATGATACTTGACGGTTATGGGAAAAGTCATAGTTATGAGATTCTAGACAGATATCCCAAGATTCTCGACCCAATAAATGTATTTGCCTTACAAACCTAGACAATAGCTTCAAAGAATGTGACTACTAGTAGAATCTTGTAAGTTGGATAGTGTAGACGAGTTAGAGGATGATAGAATAGTGGATGGACAATAGATGAGAAAGTGTTAGAATGGCAGACCATGAGTTTAGGAGTCCTGCTAGACACCAATGTAGTGTAATAGCTATAGTGATCACTATGAATATGGGTTAGTGTCAATTTCGAGGACAAAATTTTTGTAAGTTGGGTAGAATGTAAAACCCCTATTTCTAAAAACCGTATTTATTAATTTTTTTATTAATTAATAATTTAATTATGGTAATTATGTGCTAAATAGGAGAAATAGTTTTTTTAATAATTTTTATTTTAGGTGTTCGGGCACTTAGAGGATTTATGGGACCATCAAGAATTTTTCGGAATTTATTCCATGTAGGAGACCCCCTTAAGCAGTTGCTAGCCTAATGGTGTGCATTATTCTAATCTATGAATTTCTTATGGGCATATATATAATATATATGTATACACAAATATATATATGTATATATATATTTAGAAAGGAAAAGAAAAGAAAGAAAAAGAATTATTAAATAAAAATTTACTAATAATAATAATAATAATAACACTACTCTACCATCCTTTAGTAACTTGCTCCCAGGGACCATCCTTCAGCAACATAATAACAATGCCTAGGACCCGCCCCTTCAGCCTTTAGCAAATTACTAACTCATAAAGACCCGCCTCTATTTGCAATAAGCAGCAAGCCGAATTGTTTCACCCCCCTTTATTTTTTTTGCACGCGGCCGCTCCACATCCTCTCTCTTCCTAGCATATATATATATATATATAATTTCATAAAACCCTAACCTAAAATATCCAGACCCCCTCTTCTCATCTAGAGCCGCTACCGCAGCCAGAGAACCTCGTCAGGCCGTCCAAACCATCCCGACGACCCCGACCTCGTGCACTGCAGATTTCTACACGAGGCACCTTCGCTCCGGAGTTGTTTTCCGTCGACTCGCTCAACCAAACGCCGTTCCGTCTTCACCGGTATGCTCACCCCTTAACCCTCTTCTATATTTGTATAATAGCCAACCTTGAAAAACGTGTACCCCTAGGCGAAAAATAGCGTCCAAGTTGGCGCGAGCAGACCGAATTCTGGGATCGCAGAAAACTGCAGTGACCACCCATATTGCCGAGTTCGTATCTCCCATTACAGAGATCCGAATTCGGTGATTCTTTTTGATATGTGTAGAACACTTGACCTAGTTTATTTTCTGTTAAAAAACCCTAGATTATTAGCTGCTGTGGACAGAATTAAATTCGTCACAAAACCGCGCGAACCCACTTTTCCAGAATTCTAAAAGTTGTGAAACGGAGCGCGCCCCGCCAAATGGGACCGCCCCGCCGTGTACCAAGTGTACCGAACAGTGCACACAGCGTAACCGGACACGTAAAAATTCGTGAGAACTGATTCGGACGCGTGTGCGCGCCGAAATCAGGCCGTATCCGCGGACACATCCCATATCACAACTTTTGTGGAACTCGCGCGTATTTTGTGTACGCTTGTCAGATTGCGACGAAACTTGTGCCACTGGACTCGTGGTAACGCGCTGATCCCGTGACCCAATTTTCACGCAATTCTGAGATGGTTGACCAAATCGCCAATTGGCGGGCCCTACAGTTGACTTTTTGGACAAAATTGTGTTCGGCTCATCGGAATCCACATTTGGACATACCGTTGGGTTCGTATTAACATCTAGAGTTGTTTGACCTATAATTTATACCATTTAGAGACTGTTACCCTTGGCACGCTTTTCGGTGCAAAGTGGGCCACAGGTGGACCCTACTTTTACCCGAAATTATCGTTTTGCCCCTGTGTCCAAATTGGACGAAAGGGATGTGCTTTTTAGCTATTTTGCTTATTCTGGGAATGTTGGTGATGTTTATTTCAGCATCCGGAGATGTTCATTCTGTAGTCGTAGCTTCTGACTCTTGGAGTTGATATCGGGACATTATATTTTTGCAGCTTTCTTGCCAGGCAAGATACCTTGCCAAATTGCTTATAGTATTTTGCATGCTTAGTATATTCTGTATATTTATTTTAGTTCTATTTATTTATTACATGTGTAGTTCCTTTCAGTCATTACTATATATTAGATATGTTGACACACACTTGACACTTAGTATCATAGAGGACAATTATTAGGCGTATGGGCTTTTAACCACTCTGGTAACACCGTAATCACTAGCACGCACTATGGTGGGTCGTGTCCGATGGTCGCTACTCGAGAGGTATGTCGATTGATGGAGTCCGAGGGTCGCTACCCCAGAGGTATGTCGGCTGATGATGTCCACTGACGAGCGTGAGGTTGTGAGGATTAGATCGAGTAGCCTACCCTTGCCCATACGTCGAAAAGTTGTCCTCATTTGCATTCATATAGATTGTCTTGTATAGCGTACTTATTTATTTTCAAATTATATGCATGTTTACTGTATCCAAGTTGGCTCACTTTTCTGTATCTTGTTACGTCACTCTGAGGACCTGGTCTTCTGCCAGGTGTTTCTGCTCTTGAGTATTTGCAGGAGTACGGGCCTGGACCTGACGCATTATTTTCTGTCGAGGAGGTCTTACCTTCTGAGCATCGTTGATCATCTAGCGATGGATTCTTTCTAGCTGATACACTTCTGTCTTCATATAATTTTATATTGGAGATTTTATACTCTCTCTCATTTTAGTTTTGGATATAGTCTTTGGTAGTAGATTTGTCTCCACCCGACTATTATTTTAGATATTTTAGACTCTTTATTCTAGTTAGTATTTCTTTTCTATGACTTGTTGTGTGGATGAGATTAGCATATCTGTGACTTGTGACATTATATATACCACATGTGAGTTTATATTCATATTACAGCGTACGTATGGGTTATGGTTTCCATATATTGGAGTTGCCATATCCATGCGGCTGGCATGCTTTCGTGTTCTAGTCCTACGTATTATTGGGACTGGGGCGTGACACTTGTTGACATACCAAATATTTAGCTACAAAGCGAGCTATTTCTCTTTTCATTCTATGCCACCAAAAGTGTTGTCGTAAATCACGATACATTTTGGTGCCTCCAGGATGAATAGAATATATCGAACTATGAGCTTCTGTCATCATCTCCTGTCGAATCTCTCCACTTGGAACATAAAAACGATCACCACATCGTAATCTCCCGTCATCATGAATGCGCTGTCCTGTCTGCTCTCCGGCCTTTGTCCTTTCCTTTAATCTTCTGAATCTGGCGTCTGTAGGCAAAGCTGCCTTGATCCTCTCTACTAGTGATGATTGTTCTTGCAAATTAGCTAGTGTCCCGTCTGCTCTGGGTAATATCACTTCAATGCCAAGACCTTGCAAGTCCTCCAGTAATTCCCTCTGTGTCATCAAAAAATAAGTTGTTGGCTTCCGGCTTAACGCGTCAGCCACAACGTTAGCGTTGCCTGGATGATAATGTAGCTCTATCTCAAAATCTTTCATAAATTTGAGCCATCGACGTTGTCTCATATTTAATTCCTTCTGCGTGAAGACATACTTGAGACTTTTGTGGTCTGTATAGATTTCCACTCGTTCCCCATATAAGTAATGTCTCCATAGCTTTAGAGCAAATACAACGGCTGCAAGTTCCAAGTCATGAGTTGGATAATTCTTCTCATGTACTTGTAACTGTCTAGATGCATATGCAATCACCTTTCCATGCTGCATTAATACGCATCCCAAGCCTTTCCCTGATGCGGCACTGTAGATCACATAGCCTCCGGATCCTGATGGAATAGTTAATACTGGTGTTATAGTCAGCCGCTTCTTTAATTCCTTGAAAGCGGCTTGACACTCGTTGGTCCATATGAACTCTTGATCTTTGCAAGTCAAACGAGTCATTGGTGTTGTTATCCTTGAGAATTTTTTTACGAACCGTCGGTAATATCTCGCAAGTCCAAGAAAACTTCTTACCTCTGCTGCTGATTTAGGAACAAGCCATGTCTCGACTGCCGAGATCTTTTCTGGATCAACAGAAATACCATCTCTTGTAACCACATGTCCAAGAAATGAGACCTTGTCCAAGATAAACTCATATTTACTGAGCTTTGCATATAGCTGCTCTCTTCTCAAGGTCTCTAGAATAATCCGTAGGTGCTTCTCGTGCTCCTCGTGGCTCTTTGAATAGACAAGTATATCATCTATGAAGACTACCACGAACTGGTCTAAATACTGATGGAAGACTCGATTCATTAAGTCCATAAAGATAGCTGGAGCATTGGTCAATCCAAATGGTATGACCAGAAACTCGTAGTGCCCATATCTTGTTCGGAATACGGTCTTAGGAATGTCCTCCTTCCGTACCTTCACCTGGTGATATCATGATCTCAAATCTACTTCTGAGAACATCTTGGCTCCACTAAGCTGATCAAATAAGTCATCAATGCATGGCAGTGGATATTTATTCTTCACTGTTACTACATTCAAGGCTCTATAGTTAATGCACATACGCACTGACCCATCCTTCTTTGGTACAAACAACACTGGTGCTCCCCAGGGTGATGCACTTGGTCGGATGAAACCTTTCTCTTCTAGTTCTTTCAACTGTGTTTTCAGTTCATCCATCTCCTTCTTTGCCAGTCTATAAATATGTGATGCTATGGGTGCTGCTCCTGGCGTCAATTCAATCGAAAATTCTACGTCTCTATCTGGGGGTAGCCCTAACAATTCTTCTGGAAAGACGTCTTAGAATTCTGAAATAATGGGATGATAGACAACCTCGACCATTGCGAGCTATATACCATCAAGGATTTCTATGGATCCTCGTACAAACTCAAGTTCAGGATGGCCGGATACCTTAAAAAGAATGCTTCCTCCAAAACAATTGAAGAAAGTGTGGTACTTGCTCAGCCAGTCCATTCCAAGCACAATATCAAAAGTTGGCATAGGAAGGACTAAGAGTTGGGCGTTCATCTCTCTGCCATGTATCACTATAGGACACGATCTATAAATTCTACTAACAGGTACAACTCCTCCTCCGATAATAATTCTAACACAACTAGGTAAAGGTGTAGAGATAATATTGTGTTTTGCAATAAATCTAGATGATATGAATGAGTGGGTGGCTCCCGTATCAAATAATGTCACAGCAGGAAAAGTAAAAACAAGAGTGATACCTGCTATGACATCAATCTCTTGATTCATGTCATCTACTTCTATTGCAAAAGCTTGCCCATTCCTCTGCGGCTGTCCATGACTAGCCCTCATGTACTGATCCTCCTGGGTGGGTAGCGGTGGTCCTCGCTGAAATCCTACTGCTGTTGGAGGTCAAGGTGCTCCTGGTCTAGCCATCTGTTGACCTGGCTTTGGTGCTGGAAGTGCTAGTCTCTATGCTGGCGGTGGAAGTGTCTGCTACATTGGACAATTTTGTACCAGGTGCTGTCCGGAACCACATCTCATACACTGTCCCAAATGGATCCGACAGTCTTTTGTGATGTGCCTGCATCTCCCACAATAATTACATTAGGACTTATCTGGAATTTGGTACGGTCCTGCTCTGTGTTGATACTGTTGTTGCTGAGCTAAAGGACGTCTGATAGGTCCTCCTTGTTGTGTCCATGCCGGTCCTTATTGTGTCCTCAGCTGACCTCCCTTTCCTCTGCTGATGGTTTCTTGCAATCTGGCTTCCGTCAGTAACTCGACATAAGAGATCCGGGACTGTGAGCTGGTATAATGTTGGAGCTCCTGAGTTAGTCTGCGATGAAACCTCTTAGCCTTGGCCAAGTGTCACTACCACATTTTCTAGGAAAGAGTATTTTAATCTTTTCCTATTTTTAATTAAATATTGTGCATGGTAAATAATTATTGTTGTATTATTTAATTGTTGTTAGATATTATTTAATTATTTTGGACTTGTATTAGTGGACCCAATTAGTTTAGTTTGGACCCATGGACCAACATGAATTAATTAGTTAGACTTGGCCCATTTAGAAAGCCCATTGTTAAGGAGATGGATTAAATTAATTAAATTATTAGACTAGAAGCTTCCTTCCTTAATTATTTCTTCATGAGAGGCCCCAAGGGGTATATTGGATATTTTATAATTGCTTGAGGAAGGGGTAAGGGCCGGCCTATAATAGAGGGGGGAAAATTCTCTCTCCTCTTATTTTTATTCCAAATCTAGATCTAGAATTTTTCACTACCAATTTTCTTTCATTCTCATTCCATTTCTCTACCAAATTTATTTCAATTCCTTCCCAAATCAATATTAGAAAGTTGAGAAGCAAGGATCTAGAAGGAGGAAGTAAGGATCTACAAAGAGGAGCAAGGATCTACAATTTGGAAGCAATTTTATCTCAATTGGAGGTTTCATTGGGAATCCATCTCCCAATAGGTATAATTTAATTTTCCCCCTTAAAATAGCTTCTAAATCTGAGATTTAATCATGGAAAATCAACCTATATGCATGTACTACCCATAGGACTTGGTTTTGTGTTCATAGGAGACCCATGGAGAAAGTTATGGTACTTTTTGTGTCAATTTTGTGGAAATTCCGAATTTACATTTTGTTGTGTGTGTCAATTGATCCTATAGATCAATTGGGCATGTGCTTCTGTGTTTGGGACTAGTGTCGTGTCCATAATTGGGTACGTGTAGGTCGTATCCCAATAATTTGGTGATACGTGTTGTTTTGGGGGTTTTTTCTCCGACACGGGACTTTGTACATGTCGTATTTTGACACGGACACATAGATCTACATTTGACACTTTAATTTGTTCATAAATAATATTTGTGACTTGTTTGTGTCCTTCGGGGTGCAATTGGTTGTGTGTTAGACTCGTGTCGCATGCGTATCCTAGATCTAGTGGGATACGGTGTGATACTCTCTATTTGTGTGTGTTTATGAGTAGATCTAATTATTTATGCTTTAATTCTTGAATTATAATTAGGAAATATATATAGATGTTATATATTTATTTTAGTGTAATTATTATGATATTTATTGTAGCATAGATCTATGTATTTTTTTATGTGTACTAATATAATGTATAAATATATATGTAGCTTTCTTTACATGCATTTTATATGTTACAACTTATGTTAATAAAATAAATTATATATAAATGTTTTATAAAATATATTTATATGTTTAAATGAGTAATTATACTAATTATAATTATTATATAATTAATTGTATATAAATGAATGTATTTTTATGTGTACATTTAGCCATGTTAAAATATGTACATTAGTACATGGATTGTGTATTGTAGCTATTATTATTTATTTATATGTATAGGATTATGTATATATATAAGTATATATTTATTTATTTGTTTTATATATATATATATATATTAATTTATATATTAATATATATATTTATATATATTATTTAGCTTTGGCGACAACAGCATTTAATGACAGATACTGTCATTAAAGCAACAGCCGCTGTAGCAGTTATTAGGGCATTTAATGACAGTCCTGTCATTAATGCAGCGGGCGGGAATATAAGCGATAGCAGCAGCGACGGTCTTTCTGTGACAGTTGAACTGTCACCAATAAGTGACAGCAGTGCGTTTATACATCGGTTTTGGCGACGGCGTTTGCAGTGACAGTTGGAACTGTCACTAAAGGGTCTGTTTATTGAAAATCAGTGTTTTCTCCACAGTTTTTCAGTGACAGTTAGGCAGTTTTAATTTATATTTTATATATGATATATGATATATATATATATATATATATATATATATATATATATATATATATATATATATATATATATATATATATGTATTTATTGTGAGATATAATACTAGTATTGTTATATTTTTAATTGTATAATATATTGGTTATATATATATATATATTATATTATGTATTAGGGTATATACTATATCTATGTATCTTGAACATTACTTTGTGTGGGTACCAAGATGGTTCAAAACCATGGTTTCTAATTGTGGTAAATTTAATATTCTATATTATTACTTTATTATTAATATATAGGTATTGTGAGGTTTACCTTGGATTCAAGTATCCGAAGATACGGTATCCTAATATTTAAGGATGTAGTTTTATGACTTAGATTTTAGTATTTTGATCCAAGATTTTGGTGCTAGACTTGTGCAACCTAGAAATAGATAGTTGACCTTGGTTTGACCATAGTTGACTTTAGTTGACTTTAGAGTTGACCATAGTTGACTTTTGACTTAGAGTTGACTTATTGACCTAGAAGTTGACTAGTTTAACTTGTTCTCTTTTCGGGACCTTGTATTGATGTTGTATTCTATATCTAGGTCTTCGAGGCACCGAGTCAGACATCTGTGAGACTGTTCATTGGACTTCAGGCGAGTACATTCTCTGATAGTTTCTCATTTATGATATCCTCTATGTTCACTGTATCTAGTGTAGATATCCATGTTCTCTTGACACTATGGTTACACGGATTGGTATATCCGGATCTCGTCATGAGATGTTATTCCTTGGTATATGGTGTATATGGTGCAAGTATTATTTCATTGGTTATCTTGTACATGTACAAACACCGATTCTCGGGAAGACTAGCTATCTTCTTGGGGAATCTCGTGCCATAACGTACCGTGGTTGGATTTATTATACCAGTCGGGGGTGGGGAGTATTAGTATAGATATGTGATCAATATCCCTATTGAATAAAGTACAGATTACAGAATAGTGTTGATCATACACATCACGTATGATTAGCCAGGCCGCATTGCATCTTGTCCAAGCCGATCACATGTTAAGCTAGTACTCACACACTTAGTCATTAGTATTATTGTTCCATTGGCATATTGTTCATTATTGTATTTATTTCTAGTATTTCCTTATTGTATATATATATCTTATATCTATTGTGCATCTTGTTTATCCATAGCTATTTACTGTTACATAGTTTTTATCATTAATTAGAACTGCTATTAGAGATGTACTCTGCTCCTTTTTTGACTGGATATATTTTTCCAGATGACACTGAGGAGTGGTACCCTACCTTTTATGGACCCCAGGATATTGTGGGTTTAGATTCTGAGATCCTGGCTCAAGAGGGACTTATCCCAACTGAGACAGTTGACCCTGGAGTTGTAGCTTCATAGTATTCTTTGTACTGGATTTGTCTCCAGCTTATTTTGTTACTTCTTCAGACTCATTGATGTATTATTTTAGACTCATGAGTTATTTTGTGACTATTCTATTCTTTATCTGATTCGTGCTCATTTTTATCTTAGTTCTGTGATTGAGTATACTATCATTATTGGTGGTTCATTATATTGTTAAATAGATTATCTAGACAGCATTCTACCGCCGATTCTGCGGCGTAGGCTGGGCGTTGTTTTCGACTAGTACCCTTACACCGGGTGTGGGTCGTGACACCAAGTCATCTGGTATCAGGGCAGCGCCATATTTACTAAGGCGACTAAACTCGGCATCGTACTCGTCAACTGTTCTGTTCCCTTGCTCCAGGTGAAGAAACTGATCGTACAATGCATCTCTGACGGTGTCCGAGAAGTACTTCCTTTCAAAGCACTCCAGGAACTGCTCCCATGTCTGGTATGTACCCAGCTGGCGCTCCATGGATTCCCACCAGTGATGAGCATTACCATCTAGAAGCGTCCTTACACCAGTCATCCATAGGTCTGTAGGTAGCTGCGATGCCTCTAATAACTTTCGAGAGTGAGTGATCCAGTTGGTAGTCTTTTCTGGACTCTCAATGCCTTTGTACGGCCTCAGACCCATCTGTACAAAGTCCTTTACCGAACCAACTCTAGCTTGAGGTTCTGGAGCTAGTGCTTGAGCTGGTACAGTAGCCTGTGCAGCCATCCTTTCAAGTGATGCTAGAAATTCCTACCTCTGCTCGGCTACCTGTTGCCTCTGTTCCTGCATCATCATCTGGAAGAATTAGAAGAGTTGTGCCTGGCCATCCTGCGGTATCGATGAGACTGGAAGGGTCCCATTAGGTGGAACGGGAAGATTAGATGGAACTGGATTGTGAATCTGTCCATCTGATCCTGGAAGTCTAGGAATTGTTGAGGTCCCTCCTTGAGCCTGACCATTGAATCCAGGAGTTGTGTCGCCATCGGCGATAATACATCCTTTCTGCATATCCATCTCTCTGCAGGCGATGTACACAACGTTTAGACGAAGTACAGGAATCAAACATGGTGCAAGTATTAAATAGGATGTAGAAGCATAAATTATGCTGGGGAATTACCCGCCTATTTTATAATCAAACCCTCCCTATATACATGAAGTCTCTCCTGTGTAAAACAGGGACTCAAGGTAGTTGCGTAAAACAGAGATTCAAGGAAGTTTGGCGTAAAGTAGACTTCAGAACTGTCGGCGTAATATATGGCTTCAGAGTTGTCCGCGTAAAAGTCTGTGTAAAAAGTCTGTGCGTAAAAGCTGCGTAAAATCTGTGCGTAAAAGATCTGTGCGTAAGATCTGCCCGCGTAAAAGGTTACTATTCTTTCCGCGTAGAGTTTGCATAAAAGTTTGCTATTCTTCTGGCATAAAATCTGAAATACGTTGCAGCATAAAGTTGTACGAGAAACTCTTTGTATTTCCTCGAATAAATTTGTCAGATAATTCAGAGAACCTGACATCTGACAAAAGTACTGCACGATGATCGAGAGAACGGCTGTGATGATGATTTTGCACAGAGACCCAGGTTGTCGTTTAGTGACATATTTGATACGAGTCGTTTTTACGCATGGAGTCTTCTGAATACGCTGCCTACAGAAATGACTTTTACGCTCAAAATAATAAAAAAACTAGATGCCACGTCAAAATTTGTTTCTGCACAGGGCTCGAGGCATATCTTTGTATTTAATGCACGAGATTTTTTCTGACTGGGAAAGCTAAAGCTGTGCCAAATACGCAGATATCACCATCTTTACATTTTACGCCTAATCGGACTATTCTACGCTGGTTATCTATTATTCACGAATTATTAAGTTTACGCAGGGGCAGTTACCTACGTGGCTTGCATGCCATGATCTTATAAAGGGACACATGTCATACGCGGATTGAACGTGGGTAGCAGTTGTCATAACCGCAGCGTAAAGGAGGCAATCTTTTTGATAGTTTGTCCTTTTTATGCCAACAAGACACTTATTTGGCTTTTACGCCAGCTAGGCAATCATTTGGCTTTTACGCCAACAAGGGTAAAGGGTCTGGTCACAGGAAAAATAGTTTTTGGCGTAAAACTTTATTTTATCCAACAGAGGATAGTTGAAAGGAAGAATGAGATTTTAGTCAAGTGTGGATGAGATCCTTATACTCTATTCCTATACGCAGACTTGTTTGGTACAGTTACGTAACCAAGACAATATATTATGGACCTGCATGGGCCACCACCAAAAATATGTCATGCCCCAGTCCCAAAATATGTAGGACTAGGAATACGTAACACGCCCAGCCGTATGTATACGAACTCCAATATATGGAAACCATATACACGCGTACGTTGTACATGAATATTCAATCCACCAGTGGTAATATACTGTCACAACCAGTCACACAGAATCTATATCCCATCCACAGCACAAACAATCAGTAGGAATAAAGGGCTGAATAATAACTTAATATCAAAATCTGATAGTCGGATGGAAACAAATCCACTACAAAATGACTATACTGAAACAGCGGTAATAAAATCACAGATACTCCGAAGGTAAGACCTCCTCATTCTGGTAAGTAGTATCTGGTCCAGGGCCGTACTCCTGAGGATACTCCTGCTCGTCCATATCTGAAAAGGGACCAGGTTCTCAGAGGGACGTAACAAGATACATAATAATATGCCAATAAGTACTGAAAAGTAAACATCCAATGGGTCGCCTAACCGTCTAAGTGAATGCAGTTGAGAACAACTTTCCACCAAGTGGGCTATCTGGCCATATAGTGGGATTGGCATAATTCTCTCGGAGAATTAGGGGCCTCAAAGCATGTCGTCTTTTGAACGGCAGAGGCCGCCTGTAAATATATGGGGTCATCACCATTCGTCGCTCCAGCGGAGCGTCCGGACGAACAAAAAAGAAAGTGCAAAGGAGCCCAAATGTCTTACTTGTTGTTCTCCCCATCCCATGCTTTAAGCATGCCACATCCATGATACGATAACCTCTAAATAACTGCCAGGTCTACTAGCATACAAAGTTTCTATCAGCAGTCATCCCTAACGCATGGCCCATGTGTACAGGAGGCCAACTTGTCACGCAGTCTATGATCTATATGAGACTCACAACTCGTGTAACGACTGTGTCACGTCCAATGAATCTAATGATGCTCCATAAGACTGGGGTGGTCTCATAAAGTAGGTCCAAAATATACATACATAAATATCTATATAAGCAGAATTAAACATGCATGTATCAGCTGGAATGTAAATAATAGTACGATGGCAATGTATACTTGCCGAGCAAGAGTCCTGTATAGTGTATGTCCAAACAGTGTTAAGTTTGTTGTAAGAAAAAGTGGGTTAGGGTTTGGAAGAGTTGTAATATATAGGGATAAGAGGCGGTGGAGGCTGCTGCTGTTTCTTTCTTTTCATTGGTTTTGGTTGCGATTGAGGAGAGTTTAGTAATAATAGGTAAAGAGGCGGTGGAATGAGGCGGTGGTGTCTGTTTTACGCGCGGTTAAGCGGTGGGGTTCTGTTTACGTGTGGGGTTGTTTTACGCGCGGAGAAGGAAATAACAAAGTTAGTTTTTGCTACTGCTACTGTTGATATTTTCCTAATGGGTTTGGGTTTGAGGTTAACGGGTTTCGGGTTAAAATCAAATAGGAATCCAAACCCATTTTCTTTTATTTTCTTTTTCTTTCTTTTTCTAATAAACTATTTATATATATATACTTAGAAAATTCTAGAAAATATAATAGTGCATATGGTTAAGCTAGCAACTGTCCAAAGGGTCTCCTACATGGAATAAATTAGAAAAAATTTATAATGGCCCCATAAATCCTCTAATTACAAAAATACCTTAAATAAAAATTAATAAAAATCTATTCCTTCTATTTAGCTCGTAATTACTAAAAAAAAAATAATTAATACGATTTTCAGAATAGGGGTCTTACATAGAATTTTAGAATGCACTATAATTTTTTCTAAAAATTTTCATACCATATATACATATATAAATATATCTAGTAAAAAGAAATAAAAGAAATAAAAGAGTAAAAGAAAAAAAATCTTAAACTAAAAACCTTAGAAACCTAAAATCCCTAAGTAATTAAGCCTTAATCCTAACCTCTAACTAACCCATTCCTAGCTACCCCCAAACCCGACAGCAACTACCCCAAACAAACCCGCCAACAACAGAACCCCAGTCCGCGAGAGTGACCCCCCTTTCTCATCTAACCCGGCTTCCCTATATATATATAACCCTATACTCAAACCCTAAACCTAAACCTATCTCCACTTCCCAATGTCGCCAACCTGAGACAAGACGACATCCAGAGCACCCCGCAGACACCGGAGCACCGCCGGCCACCCCCTCATCCGCGTCACCAGCATAAATGTCGCGCAGATTTTGGCAGTGACGACCCCTGTTTCAAGCATTATTTTCCGCCGCGTCGCTCGACCGAATTCGGATCCTTCTTCACCGGTATATTCACGACCTATCCCCCTTCCAACTCTGTAAATTAGTTTCTATCGAACAACGCTTAACACTAGGTAGAAATCAAGGCCAAGTTGAAGAAAAATCACATCTTTTAAACTGCAGAAACTATTTCGACCACCTAGGTTTATAGGCTGTTATCTCCTACCACAGACATCCAAACTTAAATTTACTTTTTGCTATGTGAATACCATATAATCGAGATCATTTCCTATTAATTATATTATTTTAATTTGTGTTAAATACAGAAATAAACTGGGTTAAAAATCAGGAAAAACTTGTTTTTAAAACTCTAGAATTTGCGATACGGAGCGGGCCCCGCTAAACGGGATCGTCTCGTCACATACCAATTGTACCGAAAGGCACACATGGTATATCCTGACGGGTGGGCTTTCGCGGAAACTGATTTGGACGTGTGTGCGCGTCGAAATCAACCTGTATCCGTAAAAAGTCCCTGTATCGCAACTTTTGCAAAATATCGCACCATTTAGTGTACGCTCGTTGGAACGCGACGAAACTTGTGCCATAGGATTTGTGGTATCACGTTGGTCCTGTGACCCAAGTTTTACGTGATTCCGATACAGTTGACCAAGCCGTTTATTTACGGGCCCCACGGTTGACTTTTAGGGTAAATTTGTGTTCGGCTCACCGAAATTCAAAATTGGACATATCGTTGAGTTTCTATTGATGTTTAGAATTTGTTTAACCTAAAATTTATCCCATTTAGCGACCTTTATCCCTGGCATGCATTTTGGTGCAAAGTGGGCCATATTTGAATCCCGCTTTGGCCCAAAATTACCGTTTTGCCCCTATGTCCAAATTGGACGAAAGGATAGTGTTTTCTAGCTCTCTTGCTGATTTCGGGAACATTGGTGATATTTATTTCAGCATCCGGAGACATTTATTCGGAGGTCATAGTTTCTGATCATGTGTACTTGACGACTGGACGCTTACACTATACAGATTGCTTGCCAGGCAAGTATACCTTGCCATTGTACTGTGATTTACATTCCATATGATGCATGTATTTTAGTTCTGTCATTTAGTTTATATATTTTAACTTCTATATAAACTTCGCGTCCAAGGATAACTTGGGTACAACGACGGTGGCGTCGTATTTTTTTATTATTATATATATGCATGTTGACCTAGTTTATGAGACCACCCCATTATCATGAGGCATTCTTATGTTTCATTGGCCATGGCACTGTTATTATACGAGTGTCTCATGTAGGACATGAACTTGCGTACTCGGCTGGCTACTGGTACGTATAGGACGTACGACGGATAGGGATAAATGCTGATAGAAATTGCATGCTAGAAGACCTGGCAGTTATTTAGAGGTATTATCGTGTCATGGATATGACATGCTTAGAGCATGGGGTGGGAAGAACAACAAGTAAGGTATTTGGGCTCCTTTGCACTTTCCTTGTGTAACCCGTATGCTCCGCCGGAGATGCGCGGACATGATGATCACTATATACTATATTATTACCTGGCGGCCTCTGAGGTTCAAAAGACGTTATACTTTTTAGGCCCCTGAATCTCCGAGAGAATCATGCCAATCACATTTTAGCCAGATAACCCACGTATTGGAAAGTTGTTCTCAAACTGCATTCACATAGATGGTTAGGCGACCCATTGTATGTTTATTTTTAGTACTTTACTGGCATGTTTCTATGTATCTTGTTATGTCCCTCTGAGGACCTGGTCCCTTTCCAGGTATAGACTTGCAGGATTATCCACAGGAGTACGGACCCGGACCTGACGCTTCATACCAGACTGAAGAAGTCTTACCTTCAGAGTACCTTTGATTCATTGCAGCTGATGGATATTCTAGTTGTTATTTCCTTTATTGACATTTATCTTATATTAGAGTTTGATCTCTTCTCTCATTTAGTAGTTTTTAATATAGTCGATTGGCAGTGAATTTGTTTTCATCCGACTAGATACTTCATATTTGAGATTCAGTTATTTATTCCTATTTCTTTATTTGTGTTGTGGATGAGATATAGATTTTGTGTGACTTGTGTTGACAATATATTACCACTTGTGGATTGATATTCATGTACAGCTTACGTGTGTGTTACGATCTTCCAACACATTGGAGTTTCGAATACATACGGCTGTCGTGTTACGTATTCCTAGTCCTACGTATTTTGGGACTGTATATGAATATCCAATCCATCAGTGGTAATATACTATCTCAACAAGTCACACGCAATCTATATCTCATCCACAACAAAAATAAATAGATAAATGGAAATAAAAAACTGAATATCAAAGATGAGTATCAAAGTATGATAGTCGGGAGAAAACAAGTCCACTGCAAATTGACTATACTAAAACTGCTAAAGGGAGAAGAGAATTAACTCTAATATAATAATAAATGTCTCTAAAAGAAATATCAACTAAAATATTTAATAGCTGAAATGAATCACAGATAATCCGAAGGTAAGACCTCTGATAAGTAACGTCAGGTCCAGGTCCATAATCCTGCGGATACACCTGCTCGTCTATATCTGAAAAGGGACCAGGTCCTCAGAGGGACGTAAGAAGATACATATAAACATGCCAATAAAGTACTAGAAAGTAAACATCCAATTGGGTCGCCTAACCGTCTAAGTTAATGCATTTTGAGAACAACTTTCTAACACATGGGCTATCTGGCCATAAATGGGATTGGCATGGTTCTCTTGAAGATCCAGGGGCCTAAAAGTATGTCATCTTTTGAACAGCAGAGGCCGCCAGTAACATATGGGGTCATCACCACCCGTCGCTCCGGCGGAGCGTCCGGACGAACAAAGGAAAGTGCAAAGGAGCCCAAACGTTTTACTTGTTGTTCTCCCCATCCTATGCTCTAAGCATGTCACATCCATGACACAAAATATCTCTAATAACTGCCAGGTCTACTAGCATGCAAAGTTTCTATCGGCAGTTATCCCTATCCGTCGCACGACCTATACGTATCAGTGGCCAGCCGAATACGCAAGTCCGTGTCCTACATGTGACTCACACTCGTGTAATAACAATGTCATGGGCAATGAAACATAAGATGCCTCATGATAATGGGGTGGTCTCATAAAGTAGGTCCAATGTATATACATAAATAAAATCAGAATACGACGACACCGTCGTTGCACCCAAGTTTCCTTGGACGCGCAGTTTATATAGCAGTTAAAATAAATAAACTAAAATAAGTAGAAATAAAATATGCATGCATCATATGGAATGTAAACAAAGTACAATGGCAAGGTATACTTGCCTGGCAAAAAATCTGTAAAGTGTAAGCGTCCAAATATCAAGGATACGGGATCAAGAACGAATGGCTTCGAACAAACGTCTTCGGATGCTGAAATAGACATCACCAACATTTTCGGAATCAGCGAGATAGCTAGAAATAACTACCCTTTCGTCCAATTTGGACACAGGGGCAAAACAGTAATTTCGGATCAAAGTGGGGTCCACATGTGGCCCACTTTGCACCAAAAAGTATGCCAAGGGTAACAGTCACTAAAAGGGACAAATTATAGGTCAAACAAATTTTAAAAGTTAGTACGAACTCAACGGTATGTCCAAATGTGAATTTCGGTGAGTCGCACACAATTTCGCCTAAAAAGTCAACCGTGAGTCCCGCCAATAGACGACTTGGTCAACTATCTCAGAATTGCGTGAAAATTGGGTCATAGGACCAGGACGATACCACGAGTCTAGTGGAATAAGTTTCATCGCATTCTGACGATCGTGCACTAAATGGCACAGAGTTTTGCAAAAGTCACGACACGGTAAATTTCTGCGGATACGGGCTGATTTTGACGCGCACACGCGTCCAAATCAGTTTTTGCAAAATCTCACACGTCTGGGTATATTGTGCGCACCTTTTGGTACACTTGGAACACGACAGGGCGGCCCGTTTGGCGGGGTGCGCTCCGTATCACAATTTTTGGAAGATGGAAAAAGCAGATTTTTGGGATTTTCTAACTGATTTAATTCTACACACAACAACTAATAAATTATTGTATTTGACAAAAAATAAACTAGGTTAGGTAATCTTCGCATCCCAAAAAGAAAAACCGAATTTGGATCTCTGTGGTGGGAGATACGAATCCGTGAATATAGGTAGTTACCGTAGTTTTCTGCGATCCCAAAAGTTATCATTTTTTGCCAATTTGGTCGTTATTTTCGCCTAGGTTTACGTGTTGTTCGAGGTCAACTAATGCACAGATATGGAAGAGGGTTAAGTCGTGAACATACCGGTGAAGACGGGGTCGAGTTTGGTCGAGCGATGAGACGGAAAATGGAACGTGAACACAGGTACGCTGCAGTTCAGAAATCTGTCGCGCGCGGTGTTCGCGGTCGCGGCGAGCGGTCAAGGTGGGTTGGCGGCGGCGCTCAGGGGCGGGAGGCGGCTCTGTCTCGCGGTTGTCCGACGGCATTCTCATGGCAGGGAGAGGGAGGATCAGGGTTAGGGTTTTCTATACTATTGATATTATATATAGAAAGGGAACGCGGGGGGTGAGTCCGCTCGCGCGGGAGGAAGGATGCAGTCGATGCTGCTGTTGATTTCTCTAATGGGTTGGGTTAGTTTAGGGTCGCGGGTAGGTTTAGGTGTAAACGGGTTTAGATCCATTAGGATTTTATCTTTTTTTTCCTTTTTCTTTTATTCTTTTTTTATTTCTTTTTCTTTCCTTTTTTTTTCTAATTTTTTCTTATTTTTGTTTCTATTTCTATAATAAACTATATATATATATATATATATATATATATATATATATATATATAGAAAATTTTAGAAATTATATTTAGAGCATATAATTAATCTGTCAGTCGTCCAAGGGTCTCCTACATGGAGTAAATTAAGAAAAATTTATAATTGCTCCATAAATCCCCTAAATGCACCCTCACCTAAAATAAAAATCCAATAAATTTTATTTCCTATAATTAGCTCATAATTACTATATTCAATTAAATAATTAATTAAAATGGTAAATATGGTTTTTAGAATTAGGGGTTTTACATTCTATCCAACTTATAAAAATTTTGTCCTCGAAATTAAAACTAAGCCACGATAGAAAGTCAAGGATGGTATAAGATATAAATTAACAAAGTATATTCATACCTTGGTCTACGAATAGGTTCGAAAAACGTTTGTGCATATCGTCCTCGCGCTCCCAAGTTGATTCTTCTGGCGCGCCATGCTTCCATGACACGCGAACCAAGGGAATAGACTGGTTCCTCAACACTTTTTCTCGACGATCAAGGATTCCCACGGGTTGCTCTTGGTATGACAAGCTCGGCCCAATGGTGATCTCCGATTGGTCGAGAATATGATTGCTGTCTGCTACATATCGCCTAAGCTGCGACACATGAAATACGTCATGTACTCCCTCAAGTGAAGGTGGTAGCGCAAGTCGATATGCCACTTCTCCCACTCTCTCTAGAACGTCAAATGGTCCAATATACCTTAGACTCAACTTGCCACGCCCTTTGAAATGAATGGTGCCTCTGGTAGGTGATATCCTCAAGAAGACATGATCGTCCTCTTTAAACTCCAAGGGACGACGATGAAGGTCTACCCACTGCTTCTGCCTGTCTTGCGCTGCTCGCAAGTGTCCTTGTATCTTCTTAACTATCTCAACGGTGTTGACCACCAACTCTGGTCCCAGAATCTGACGTTCTTCCACATCACTCCAACACACAGGATACCTACACTTTCTTTCATACAATGCTTCAAACGGAGCATTAGACGCCAGGAGAGCCGGAGTTCGTGTTCGTCCGAGGAGCAGAGCAGAGCGAGGGCGATTTCTGTAGAGCTTTGGTCGAGGAGCAGGAGATACCATATCTGTTGATTGTAGAGTTCTTGGATGTCTTTCCAGAGGAGTTATCGGGATTTTCGCCTGACAAAGATGTGGAGTTCTCTATAGATTTAGTGTCAGGCGCAGAGCCGATCTCCCAGCACGTCTATAGAGTAAACAATAGCGAACTAACAGAGTTGAAAAAGCAGGTAAATGAGTTACAGGACAAAGGCTTTATCCGTTCCAGTTTATCACCATGGGGTGCTCCGGTACTGTTTATACCCAAGAAGGATGGGTCGGTACGTATGTGTATCGACTACAGGGCACTTAACAACCTCACTATCAAGAAAAAATACCCGTTGCCGCGGATAGATGACTTGTTTGACCAATTGAGCGAAGCAATGGTATTCTCCAAGATAGACTTGAGGTCAGGGTACCACCAGGTGAAGGTGAAGAGGGAAGACATCCCGAAGATGGCTTTCAGGACTCGTTATGGACAGTTTGAGTTCTTGGTGATGCCGTTTGGGTTGACCAATGCCCCGACAATATTCATGAACTTGATGAACAAGGTATTTCATCAAGACATGGACCATTTTGTTGTAGTCTTCATAGATGATATTCTGATATATTCGAAGATCCCAGAGGAGCATGAGCAGCATTTGAGGATTGTTCTGGAGACTCTCAGGAAGGAGAAGCTGTATGGCAAGTTGTCGAAGTGCGAATTCTTCCTTGATAAGGTTGAATTCCTTAGGCATGTCATTACAGGAGATGGAGTCTCAGTGGACCCAAAGAAGATCTCAGTAGTTGAATCGTGGTCTACCCCGAGTTCAGTAGCAGAGATCAGGAGCTTCCTTGGATTAGCAGGCTACTACCGGAAGTTTGTTCAGGACTTTTCCAGACTAGCAGAGCCGATGACTAGGCTGACCAGAAAGGACGTAGAATTCGTCTGGACTGAGGATTGTCAGTCAGCATTTGAGGAGCTGAATAGGAGATTGACTACAGTTCCCATCAGGACCAGGAGGATTTTTCATTTACAGTGATGCATCAAGGAAGGATTTGGGTTGTGTATTACAGCAGCACGGGAAGGTGATTGCCTATGCTTCCAGGCAATTATGCCTGCATGAGAAGAACTACCCTACCCATGATTTGGAGCTTGTAGCGGTTATCTTTGCTCTTAAATTATGGAAATACTATCTATATGGAGAGAAAGTAGAGATCTTCACAGACCATAAGAGCTTAAAGTATGTGTTTACACAGAAGAAGTTCAACATGAGGCAGCGGTGATGGTTGGAGCTGATGAAAGACTTCGATATATCTTTATAGTACCATCCAGGGAAGGCCAACGTAGTCGCGGATGCTTTGAGCAGGTATCCCGTGGCTATGTGCTTGACCAGAGACATGCATCTATTGGCAGATCTTAATAGTTTGGGCATTGAGGTATTAATTCTGGGAGTCGCAGCACAGATGTGGGGACTTCAGGTTCAGTCGGAGCTGATGGACCAAGTCAGAGCCGGACATATGAGGATGAGTCTCTGAGAAGCATCAGAGCACAGGTTCTGGTCAAACTTGCAAAGGATTTTATCGTCGCAGATGATGGGTCATTGCGATACGGTACCAGGTTGTGTGTACCGAGAGAAGCATTGCACGAGGAGATTATGCAGGAGGCGCATCGTTCCCAATACTCTATGCATCCCAGTGCCAACAAGATGTATAGAGACATGAGGGAGCATGTATGGTTGTATGGCATGAAGCGGGAGGTAGCTAGCTTCGTATCCAGATGCTTAGTTTGTTAGCAGGTCAAGGCAGAGAGATAAAGACATGGAGGATTGCTTCAGCCTTTGCCCATTTTGGAGTAGAAATGGGAGCATGTTACCATGGATTTTGTATCGGGGCTTCTGTGTTCTCCAGGAGGCAAGGATGCGATTTGGGTTATCGTGGACAGGTTGACCAAATCAGCCTACTTTCTGCCATTTAAAGTGGGTACATCCACGGAGAGACTTGCATAGATGTATCTGCGCCAGATTGTCAGATTATACAGTATTCTAGTGAGCATTATCTCGGATCAGGATAGTCGCTTCACATCCTATTTCTGGAGGAATTTGCAGGCTAGCTTGGGCACTCAGCTTAAGTTCAGTACCGCTTATCACCCTCAGACGGACGGACAGTCGGAGAGGACCATTCAGACTCTCGAGGATATGCTACGCACCTGTATTTTGGATCTTGGAGGTTCTTGGAAAGATCATCTTCACTTGGTAGAGTTTTCATACAACAACAGCTACCAAGCCAGCATTGAGATGTCACCATTCGAGGCATTGTATGGACGGAGGTGCCGCACTCCGTTGTCCTGGGATGATGTTGGTGACAGAGCTTTATTGGGACCAGAGATGGTAGTGGATGCAGTAGAGAAGATAAAGCTTATCCGGGACAGACTTCGAGTGGCGTAGGACAGGCAGCGGCATTGGGCCGATAGCTACCGGAGACCTTTGGAGTTTGAGGTATAGCTTTAGTTTTGTCTTGCTTGTGTTTGATTATTGCTTGTTAGAGTGCTAAGGTTGTGTTTTATGCTAGGTTGGCGGTCTGGTTTCTTGAGGATTTCTCTGACACGTGGCACGATTCATTTCGGTGGAGGTGGCAAGCTTAGTCCACGATTCATCGGTCCCTTCAGTATTCTTGAGAGGGTCGGTGCAGTCGCTTATAGACTAGACTTACCACTTGCACTGGTGTCACGCCCCAGTCCCAAAATGTCGAGGGACTAGCCACGTGGCAATGGCCAGCAGTACAAACCGAAGGACATTCCAATTTAATGGATCATTCGGTCATACTTAAGCTGTAACATAGGTCTACAACAGTAAGTCAAAATCTAATCTCATCCACACACAGAATAATAAGAACATCAGCAAATAAAGAAAGTACAACAAAGTCCAGTCTCAGCAGAGTATGTCGGGGAATAACCCGAACAGAGTCTAAAACACTGGTTCATCAGACCAGAACAAAAGAGTCCAAAAATAGAGTATCTGAAGAGTACAAGTAACATAATCTCAAGTAAAATCTTCTGCCATCACCTCTGCTTCTATGTTATGTTCTCCCTCAGCAACAGCTCCTGGTACAGCTTCAGCTC
Organism: Iris macrosiphon; assembly: GCA_036927795.1. Lineage (NCBI taxonomy): Eukaryota > Viridiplantae > Streptophyta > Magnoliopsida > Asparagales > Iridaceae > Iris > Iris macrosiphon. Next base: position 66,516,243 of record JAYESA010000020.1, read on the forward strand.
CTGTCCCGTAAACCTCGGGATAATGCTCTTCTGCTAAACCTGGGGACATCATCCATTCCAGGTCCTCAGGGGACATAGCAAGGTACAAATAATACGAGCCAGAAATAAATGCAGTGAAATAGTAAATGAAATAAGCAGGGTAACTACATAACCATCTAAGTGAAAATGCAACTGAGAGCAACACTAGTACTCAGGCTGAGACTGCTACAAGCTCTGTGTCGGGGAGCCGGTAGCAGCAATATCTAGTAGTGGTCTAGCTCTGCTCGAGAGTCTACAACCTCACAATAATAGTATATATGTATAGAACAGCCTGTAGCCTGTGTGTCTCTCCCCACCCAATGTAACCACACGTCTCATGTCCATGTCACGTGAGATCAGATCTAATGCAACAGTCATAAACTAAGAATATATAACTATGTCCATCCTGTATCCTATACAGAATCACCTTGAATATGTCAGAAAGATTCTGCCAATGTATGGTGTCAGGTGTCCTAGGTTATAGTGTACTTGATAAACAAGCACAAGAATATAAAGGGTCTCGAATATCCATCACTAAATGACGTACACAACTCCGCGTACGAGGTTGGCACCCGACTGTGATCGGACGCTAAGTATGTCATACGGTCCTAGGTTATAACATGTACAATAGTCTCAGAAAAGTAAAACAAGAGAACTAATTAAACTAATAATCTGCAATTTATGGCAAGGTACACTTGCCTGGGATTGGAATATCAGTGGCGGTCCTTGTAACAGTGGGTTCAGCAATAACTCCTCCAAAAGCTGAAATAAACATTAACAACAGTCTCAGAACATAGGAAATAGTTAGGAACGGCTGTCCTTAAGTCCAGTTTGGACACAAGGGCAAAAATGACATTTCTAAGCCAAAGCGGGTCCATGTGTAGGTCGCTTCGTACTGAAAACCGGGTCAGGGTCAAAGGTCTCCAAATCAGTCCAACTTAGTGTCAACAAGTCAGGAACGTTGATACGAACCCAACGGAACTTCCAGAGTTGGATTCCGATGAGCCGTTCTCAAAATCGCCCGTCAGGTGGAGCCTGTGGGGCCCACGACACGCGATTTTCCAACGTTCTCAGAATCGAACCAAACTTGACCCACAGGACCAGCGTATTGCTACGAGTCCGATGGCGCAAGTTTCGTCTCGATCTGACGTGTATACACTAAGTTACAGCGAGATTCAGAAAACTCGGATACGGGGCGGTGTCCGCGGATACGCACTGATTCCGGTGTGCACGCACATCGAAATCAGCTTCTGCGAAAGCCAGCACGTCCGTATCAACGACACGTACGTATCTGTGAAGACCGTACGCGACCAAGTCGTCCCGTTTGGCGGGGCGTACTCGATTCCGGGGTGAAACAGGGTCTGGTTTTTACCTGTTTTTGGATCGCGGTGTGCGATCACCACAGGACGCGATGTCCCGAACGGTTTGTCCGGACACCGAGAGGGTCTAACAGGCTTCGCAAAGAAACTTACGGAATGAAAATCGGAGCTACGAGTAGGAAGTTATGAATACCTGAAAGAAGGCTGAAAATCCGAGTCCTATGTGTCCAAATTGTGTCCTGCTCTCTAGGGTTTACTGTTCTTGTATCCTTGAGTCCACTGTTTGTGTCCAGCCTTCCGTGTCCTACTGTGTCGAGTCTAGGGCACAGTTCCGGCGGAGGTCAGCTCCGGTCCTGGGTGGTCGTCGAAGCCCTGGACGGCCGGATCAGAGCCGGAGAAGGGGAAAATATGGGAGTCCGGCCGGTGGATGCTCTGGTCGGAGTCCCGGTGGCCGAGGGAAGCCGGAAACAGAAGCTGGAGGCTGGGCGAACTGATCCTGGTGGTCGGGGCGGTGCCTCAGGGTGGTCAGAGGTGGTTGGGAGGTCGCCGGAGATGGGAATGAAAGGGATTTCCGGCGGAGGTAGCTGGGTTTAAATAGGGTCGTCGGGGGAGGTAAACCACCGGAGGTTGGCCGGAATCTGAAGGGGAAGCGTCGGAGGTTCCGGGGAAGAGGAACGGGGATGGTCGCCGGCGGCCATGGCGGCGGAAACGGCCGCCGGCAGCCGAAGGGTCGGGTCTCTCTGGTTTCGGGGGTTAGGGATTCGAATCGGTCGGGTCGGGTCCTTAGCGGGTCGGGTTCTGACCCGGATCCGACCCGCAAGGCAAACGGTTCAGTGAACCCAACCGGTCCGGTTCAGGGTGATTTGGGTTGGTTTTCATAATTAATTTGATTTAATTAATCAGATAATTTATACAATAGTTTTTAATGCATTAAAAATTCATCCGGTGTCCAATAAATTCCCGGAAAAATACCCCATGCTCGGTTTTTAATTTTACACTTGAAAATATAATTTTCATCACATTTTAATATTATTTAATATCATTTAAAAATTCATTTTAAATCAGACAGCTTTAATTTATTGGTTTAAAAATTACCGAAAATTGCTAATTAATTCCAGAAAAATAAATTTTAAAATTCTTAAAAATTCAGGTGATTACAATCTACCCCCCTTAAGAAAATTGCGCCCTCGCAATTTAAAGATTATACTACTAAAAGAACAGAACTACAGGAATTACAATAATTACTTTAAATTATACCTGCATCCTCGAATAAATGGGGGTATTTCTGGCGCATGATATCTTCTCTCTCCCAAGTAGATTCACCAGGAGAGTGTTGCTTCCAAGCCACACGAACCAGTTTAATTGTATGCCCTCTCAGTGTCTTCTCACTGGTGCCAAGTATACCCACTGGTTGTTCTTCGTATCTCAGGCTTGGACCTACGGCGATCTCTGAATGATCCACTATGTGACTTGGGTCAGTCACATATCTTCTCAACTGTGAGACATGGAACACATCATGCACTCCCTCTAAAGATGGAGGTAATGCAAGACGATAGGCCACCTCACCAATGCGCTCCAGGATATCGAAGGGCCCAATGTACCTTGGACTCAACTTGCCTCTGCTCCCAAAGCGGATGGTTCCTCGAGTAGGTGAAATCCTCAGAAATACATGTTCTCCTTCCTTGAACTCTAATGGACGTCGGTGTGTATCAGCCCAATGCTTCTGTCTGTCCTGAGCTGCACGAAGATGATTCTGGATTTGTTTAACCTTCTCCACTGTTTGCATCACCAACTCTGGTCCCAAGATTTGACGCTCCCCAACGTCACTCCAGCATATTGGCGATCTGCACTTCCTACCGTATAACGCCTCGAAAGGTGCCATCTTGATGCTTGCCTGGTAACTGTTGTTGTAGGAGAACTCTACCAAATGCAAATGATCTTCCCAAGATCCTCCAAAATCTAACATACAGGATCTCAGCATATCCTCCAAGATCTGGATTGTACGTTCTGATTGACCATCTGTCTGAGGATGATAGGCAGTGCTGAATTTTAGTCTGGTACCAAGACTCTCTTGCATGCTTCGCCAGAAATGAGAAGTGAATCTCGAATCCCGATCTGATACAATACTAACCGGCACTCCATGCAATCTTACTATTTGTCTCATATACATGTCGGCTAGTATCTCCGTGGACTGTCCAACTCTAAACGGCAAGAAGTGTGCCGACTTAGTGAGTCGATCCACGATAACCCATACCGCATCTTTTCCACTGGGGCTCCTTGGGAATCCTGTGACGAAGTCCATGGTGATATGTTCCCACTTCCATTCTGGTATGGGAAGCGGCTGCAGCATTCCAGCAGTCCTCTGATGTTCGGCTTTCACTTGTTGGCAGACTAAGCATTTTGCTACAAATCTGGCAATCTCTCTCTTCATTCCATGCCACCAATAGTACTGCCTTAGATCTCGATACATCTTTGTTCCTCCTGGATGGACAGAGTATATGGAGCTATGTGCTTCAGTCATTAGCTCCTGTCTTAGTTCTCCATTTGGAACATATAGACGATCTCCACACCTTAATGTTCCATCCTCATGTATGCGAAGTCCCGTTTGCATGCCTGCTTCTGTCTTCTCTTTGAGTCTTCTAAATCTTGCATCAGTAGGCAAAGCTTCTTTAATTCTTTCCACGAGCGATGACTTTACTTCCAGATTAGCCAGTAAACCACTCTGCCTTGGTAGAATAACCTCTATCTGAAGCTCCTGTAGATCTCTCAATAGCTCAGGCTGCATTGTCAAGAAATATGCTGTAGGCTTCCTGCTGAGTGCGTCTGCTACTACATTCGCCTTCCCTGGGTGGTACTGCAGATCTATATCAAAGTCCACCATCAACTCTAGCCAGCGTCTTTGTCTCATGTTGAGATCCTTCTGAGTATATACATACTTCAGACTTTTGTGGTCAGTGAAGATTTCCACCTTCTCACCATAGAGATAATGCCTCCAAATCTTCAGTGCAAATATTACAGCAGCTAGCTCCAAATCATGCGTTGGGTAGTTCTTCTCATGGACCTTCAACTGTCTCGATGCATAAGCAATAACTTTGCCGTGTTGCATCAAAACACATCCTAGGCCACTACCTGACGCATCGCTATAAACAACAAAACCGCCTGACCCTGAAGGAAGAGTCAAGACTGGTGCTGTTGTTAAACGCCTCTTCAGTTCTTCAAAGGCCAGCTGACACTCTTCTGTCCATGCAAAGTCCTGATCTTTCCGTGTCAACTTCGTCAATGGCTTCGCAATCCTTGAGAAATTTTCTACGAACCTTCTGTAATATCCAGCAAGTCCTAGAAAACTCCTCACCTCAGCAACTGATGTTGGTGTAGGCCAAGTCTCAATAGCAGCAACCTTCTCTGGATCAACCGACAGTCCTTCTCCTGAGATAATATATCCCAAGAATGGCACCTTATCCATGCAAAACTCACATTTACTGAGCTTAGCATAAAGCTTCTCCTGCCTCAACGTCTCTAGCACGATTCTGAGATGTTCTTCGTGCTCTTCGTGACTTTTGGAATATACCAGAATGTCATCAATAAACACTACTACAAATTTATCCAAGTATTGATGGAAAACTCGGTTCATCAAGCTCATGAACACAGCAGGTGCGTTGGTTAAACCAAACGGCATTACTAAGAACTCATAGTGTCCATACTTGGTTCTAAAGGCTGTCTTCGGAATATCTTCCTTTCTCACCCTAATCTGGTGATAACCGGATCTAAGGTCAATCTTCGAAAACACCCTAGCTCCACTCAACTGATCAAACAAGTCATCAATACGAGGCAAGGGATACCGGTTCTTAATGGTCACAGCGTTTAACGCCCTGTAATCAATGCACAGGCGAACTGTTCCATCCTTCTTAGGTACAAACAGGATAGGTGCTCCCCAAGGTGATACACTGGGCCGGATGAAACCTTTGTCCAGAAGTTCATCAACTTGCTTCTTCAACTCTACTAACTCCTTAGGTGCTAGTCTATAAACTGTTGAAGTGATAGGTTCTGCTCCTGGAGTTAAGTCTATAGTGAATTCTATTTCCCGATCAGGTGGTAGACCTGGAAGATCATCGGGAAATACATCCACAAACTCTGATATAACTCTTGGGTAACTTGACTCCCCTTCTACAGTTAATGCCCTAAGAGTTGGCTGAACACCTTGTTCTACAGCTCCTCGAAGAAATTCAAACTCTGAGTGTCCAGGTGGTCTGAATATAACTTTTCCAAGCCGACAATCAAGAGTAGCATGATACTGACTTAACCAGTCCATACCAAGTACCACATCATAGTCAGGCATAGAAAAGATCAGAAATTGGGCTCGCATCTCTCTTCCGCAGACTACTACTGAGCATGATCTACAGATATCACTAACAGGTATAATTCCACCTCCCGTAAGAATTCTCTTAGTCTTCGGAAGGGGTGCAGTAGCTACTCTATGTGTGGCTACGAAGCTAGCAGCTATAAATGAGTGTGATGCCCCAGAATCAAATAAAGCTACAGCAGGTAATGAAGCTACTAAGATGGTACCTGCTATAACTTCTCCAGCAATAGCTTCTTCCTGAACAGCCAATGCAAAAGCCTGACCTCGTCCCTGTGCTGGTCCCCTCTGCTGACGAGCCTGTTGGAATAGTGCTGCTTGAGGTGGCAATGGAGGTCTTGGCTGATATCCTCCTGGAGCTGGTGGTCTGACTCCTACAACTCCCGTCTGCTGTGCTCCCACTGCTGGATAATCTGGCCGTGGTGCAGGTAGAGCTAGTCGTGGTGCTCCCTCTCGACGTGCTGTGCAGTCCCTGGATAGATGCTGGTTGGAGCCGCATACCAGGCACAGTCCCAATTTGCGTCTGCACTCCTTTTCAATGTGACCCAACTTGCCGCAGAAATGACAAGTAGGTAGAGTTCTTGGTGCTGCCCTCTGCGGTAGATTCTTTTGGAGTCGCTTTGCAGAATCCCCTTGTGCTGCCTTGGATGGTGCTGAGGAAAATGGTCGCTTCAGGCTTGACTCCCTCCTGGTGACGCGCTCCATGCGTCGTGCTGCCGCAAGGACGTCGTTGTACGATGTAGGGGCAACAGATCCAATCAACCTCTGAAGCTCGAACCTGAGTCCGTCAAAGAATTTCTCCGCCTTCTCTTCTTCGGTAGGAATTAGAGAAGGGGCGAAACGACTCAGGCGAATGAATTCAGCATTATACTCCTCCACCGTCATGTTGCCCTGGATGAGGCGGTTAAACTTGTCCCTGAGTTCTGATCTAGCAACAGCTGGGATATACATCTCTTGGAAGAGTCTGGAGAACTCCTCCCAAGTGACTCGGTCATGTCCGAGCCTCCTCTCTTCAGCTAGCCACCAGTGGTGCGCGTTGTCCGTTAGTTGCATTCGGACAGCAGTCATCCATCTTTCCCGCGGAAGTTCAGCTGCTTCCAACTGATGCTGTGTATTAGTGAGCCATTCATGCACTTCAGTTGGTCCTTCCTTGCCCGAAAAGGTACGGGGCTTGAGTTGACGGAAATCAGTGATAGATCCCGTCGCTGGTCGCCTAGCTTGTGGGTTTGCCTGCTCCAATGCATTCACTAGGCTGGTTCTCAGGTTCTCTGCCTCCTGACGCTGCGCCTCCTGTTGAACTTGTTGTTGAGCTTGCATCATGGCATAAAACATCTGGAACATCTGCTGCCCGTCCATTGCTTGCCCTGGTGGGAAGGCAGGCATCTGTGGAGTGAACTGTGGCGGAGGTGGGATATCATCGCGCCTGAACCTTGAGTTATGCTGCTCATCTTGTCCACTCTGAGAGGATTGACCTCTGTTTTCTGGTGTAACTCCATCACCATAGGTAACCACAGCATCTTATGGTGTAAAAGGGATTTCATCTCCACTTCTTGGATCCATTTTTCTCTGCATACAAAATAAACTTTATGAGAACGTTTAGTAGAGTCAAGCAGGATGCAAAATCAAGTACTTAATTCGAATGCGATATAGAGTTTCAAAAACGTTCAACAAAGGGATGAGATCCTATAGCCTATCCTATCCTTTTACAGGTTTGTTTGGCCCCTAAGTTGAGACCAAACAATTTTGTCGTAGACCTGCATGGGCCACCACAAAAACCATGTCACGCCCCAGTCCCAAAATGTCGAGGGACTAGCCACGTGGCAATGGCCAGCAGTACAAACCGAAGGACATTCCAATTTAATGGATCATTCGGTCATACTTAAGCTGTAACATAGGTCTACAACAGTAAGTCAAAATCTAATCTCATCCACACACAGAATAATAAGAACATCAGCAAATAAAGAAAGTACAACAAAGTCCAGTCTCAGCAGAGTATGTCGGGGAACAACCCGAACAGAGTCTAAAACACTGGTTCATCAGACCAGAACAAAAGAGTCCAAAAATAGAGTATCTGAAGAGTACAAGTAACATAATCTCAAGTAAAATCTTCTGCCATCACCTCTGCTTCTATGTTATGTTCTCCCTCAGCAACAGCTCCTGGTACAGCTTCAGCTCCTGTCCCGTAAACCTCGGGATAATGCTCTTCTGCTAAACCTGGGGACATCATCCATTCCAGGTCCTCAGGGGACATAGCAAGGTACAAATAATACGAGCCAGAAATAAATGCAGTGAAATAGTAAATGAAATAAGCAGGGTAACTACATAACCATCTAAGTGAAAATGCAACTGAGAGCAACACTAGTACTCAGGCTGAGACTGCTACAAGCTCTGTGTCGGGGAGCCGGTAGCAGCAATATCTAGTAGTGGTCTAGCTCTGCTCGAGAGTCTACAACCTCACAATAATAGTATATATGTATAGAACAGCCTGTAGCCTGTGTGTCTCTCCCCACCCAATGTAACCACACGTCTCATGTCCATGTCACGTGAGATCAGATCTAATGCAACAGTCATAAACTAAGAATATATAACTATGTCCATCCTGTATCCTATACAGAATCACCTTGAATATGTCAGAAAGATTCTGCCAATGTATGGTGTCAGGTGTCCTAGGTTATAGTGTACTTGATAAACAAGCACAAGAATATAAAGGGTCTCGAATATCCATCACTAAATGACGTACACAACTCCGCGTACGAGGTTGGCACCCGACTGTGATCGGACGCTAAGTATGTCATACGGTCCTAGGTTATAACATGTACAATAGTCTCAGAAAAGTAAAACAAGAGAACTAATTAAACTAATAATCTGCAATTTATGGCAAGGTACACTTGCCTGGGATTGGAATATCAGTGGCGGTCCTTGTAACAGTGGGTTCAGCAATAACTCCTCCAAAAGCTGAAATAAACATTAACAACAGTCTCAGAACATAGGAAATAGTTAGGAACGGCTGTCCTTAAGTCCAGTTTGGACACAAGGGCAAAAATGACATTTCTAAGCCAAAGCGGGTCCATGTGTAGGTCGCTTCGTACTGAAAACCGGGTCAGGGTCAAAGGTCTCCAAATCAGTCCAACTTAGTGTCAACAAGTCAGGAACGTTGATACGAACCCAACGGAACTTCCAGAGTTGGATTCCGATGAGCCGTTCTCAAAATCGCCCGTCAGGTGGAGCCTGTGGGGCCCACGACACGCGATTTTCCAACGTTCTCAGAATCGAACCAAACTTGACCCACAGGACCAGCGTATTGCTACGAGTCCGATGGCGCAAGTTTCGTCTCGATCTGACGTGTATACACTAAGTTACAGCGAGATTCAGAAAACTCGGATACGGGGCGGTGTCCGCGGATACGCACTGATTCCGGTGTGCACGCACATCGAAATCAGCTTCTGCGAAAGCCAGCACGTCCGTATCAACGACACGTACGTATCTGTGAAGACCGTACGCGACCAAGTCGTCCCGTTTGGCGGGGCGTACTCGATTCCGGGGTGAAACAGGGTCTGGTTTTTACCTGTTTTTGGATCGCGGTGTGCGATCACCACAGGACGCGATGTCCCGAACGGTTTGTCCGGACACCGAGAGGGTCTAACAGGCTTCGCAAAGAAACTTACGGAATGAAAATCGGAGCTACGAGTAGGAAGTTATGAATACCTGAAAGAAGGCTGAAAATCCGAGTCCTATGTGTCCAAATTGTGTCCTGCTCTCTAGGGTTTACTGTTCTTGTATCCTTGAGTCCACTGTTTGTGTCCAGCCTTCCGTGTCCTACTGTGTCGAGTCTAGGGCACAGTTCCGGCGGAGGTCAGCTCCGGTCCTGGGTGGTCGTCGAAGCCCTGGACGGCCGGATCAGAGCCGGAGAAGGGGAAAATATGGGAGTCCGACCGGTGGATGCTCTGGTCGGAGTCCCGGTGGCCGAGGGAAGCCGGAAACAGAAGCTGGAGGCTGGGCGAACTGATCCTGGTGGTCGGGGCGGTGCCTCAGGGTGGTCAGAGGTGGTTGGGAGGTCGCCGGAGATGGGAATGAAAGGGATTTCCGGCGGAGGTAGCTGGGTTTAAATAGGGTCGTCGGGGGAGGTAAACCACCGGAGGTTGGCCGGAATCTGAAGGGGAAGCGTCGGAGGTTCCGGGGAAGAGGAACGGGGATGGTCGCCGGCGGCCATGGCGGCGGAAACGGCCGCCGGCAGCCGAAGGGTCGGGTCTCTCTGGTTTCGGGGGTTAGGGATTCGAATCGGTCGGGTCGGGTCCTTAGCGGGTCGGGTTCTGACCCGGATCCGACCCGCAAGGCAAACGGTTCAGTGAACCCAACCGGTCCGGTTCAGGGTGATTTGGGTTGGTTTTCATAATTAATTTGATTTAATTAATCAGATAATTTATACAATAGTTTTTAATGCATTAAAAATTCATCCGGTGTCCAATAAATTCCCGGAAAAATACCCCATGCTCGGTTTTTAATTTTACACTTGAAAATATAATTTTCATCACATTTTAATATTATTTAATATCATTTAAAAATTTATTTTAAATCAGACAGCTTTAATTTATTGGTTTAAAAATTACCGAAAATTGCTAATTAATTCCAGAAAAATAAATTTTAAAATTCTTAAAAATTCAGGTGATTACAACTGGAGGGAGTGCATAACGTGTTTCACGTGTCACAGTTGAGACGGTACGCGAAAGATTCCAGTCATGTGTTGGATCACTCGGAGATAGAGGTGGGCCCTACTTTCAGCTATCCAAAGCAGCCAGTAGAGATTTTGGATCGGAGATAGAAGGTGCTGAGGAACCAGACGATTCCTTTGGTGCACGTCGTGTGGAGACATCACTCGCCAGGAGAGAGTACCTGGGAGCGAGAGTCTGAGATGCGCGAGCGATATCCATATCTGTTTGAGTCGTGAGGTATAATTCTTTCTGCATTGTATTATTTGTTTTGGAAGATAGTTTCTTCCTTAATTTCGAGGACAAAATTTTTCTAAGGTAGGTAGGTTTGTCATCCTCACATTTGCATCCAAGGGTAGTTTGGTAATTGTCAATGGGTATTAATTATTTTAGGATTTATTATAATTAATATTTTTGCATGGCATGATTTATTTATTTATTGTATTATTATTTGTTGCTAGTGTAGATTTATTTTGGACTTATGTAGTGGACCTAACCATTTAATTAGAATGCATGAACAACTTTTAGACTAGTCTAAGTTGAGCCCAAGAATTAGGCCCATGGATTATGAGGCTTGATTAATTAGTGAAACCATTAGACTAGAACCTTCCATTTCTAATTAAATTCTTTATGAGAGGCCCCAAGGGGTATTGGTATTATTTCACATGGAATGAAGAGTATATATAGGCCGACACCCTCCTTGAGGAGAGAGAAAATTATTTTATTCATTCTAATTTTCCAAATTCTAGATCTACAATTTTTCTCTCCAAATTCTCCCCATTCCCTCATCAATATTCTACCAATTCTTCACCAATCACCTTTTAAATTCATCATTGAGGTTGCTACACTAAGTATCTACAAGAAGGAAGCAAGGAACAAGGAGGAGGAGGCCAATATCTGCAAGAAGAGGAGCTACTTGTCATTAGGGACTTTTTATTGGGAATCTATCTTCCAATAGATACAATTCAGTTTTACCCCTTCTAATAGACTCTAGATCTATGATTTTACCATGAAAAACCAACCCACATGCATAGGCTACCCATAGGATTTGGTTTTGGGTCAATTGGAGACCTACGGTGAAAGTTATGACCAAATTGGTACCAATTTTGGTGGAATTTCGAGATTGGAACATGTAGTGCTTGTCAATTGATCTAATAGATCTAATTGACACTTGATTGTTTATTTGTGACTAGTGTCATGTCCACAATTGGATACGTGTAGGCCGTATCTCGTCAATTTGACAAAACAGATTAATTTGGGGGTTTTCCTCCGACACGGGGCCTTGCGCATATCACATTATGACACGGACACGTAGACACTCTAATTACTATACGTGTTGTTCATAATTTATGTATTAGACTTATACGTGTCCTCCGGGATATGTTTGGTTGTGTGTGGGAGCCGTATCGCAAGTGTATCATAGAGGAAGTGTGATACTGGTGCGATGCACTCCATGTGTTTGTGGTTTGGCTCGTTTGGCTATATGTGCATGTGTAATTATGTATATGTAAGCTCTCTATATGATATATATTTTATGTATTAGTGTAGTTTGGATCTACGTATAGGTGTATGTCTATTTGTGTATATAATAGGAGTATCTAGATATATATAATAACTATGATATATATATATATATATATATATATATATATATATATATATATATATATATATATATATATATATATATACATATGGGCCTATATGATTTCAGGTGATATATATATCTATATGGGGATAACTATATATATATGGTTATGTTCATATACATAGTTGTGTATATGTGTAGGTGTCTGTGAGTTTGTGTTTGTGTGAACTTGGTGTTTGTGTGTGGGTATGAGGGAACTCGGGAGGTGAAACTCTTGCATAGATATATTGAATGCAGTTCAGAGAGGCTCAGGCAATGACAGCAAGGTGACTGAAGAAGTGCAACAGTTGCAGCTATGGAGCTCCTGTAGTGGAGACTCCCCAACTGCACCGAGCAGTAAAGCTGCTATATGGAGACAGTGTGCAACAACAGGATCATTAGCCTCATTGCAGTATCATTGTGCAGGAATGCACAACTGGTACATTGGTCGTGCGACCAAGAAAGAAGGGAAGAACAACTCGGGCATCATGAATGGAGTCAAGAGTTGCCGATGGAACATGAGGAGGTTGGGTATGATCCTCTGAGTCAGACAAGGAGTCGAAAGGTAAGGCATGAGAAGAAGAAAAATGAGGAAGTGGTGGAGGTTCGGTCTACGGGCTTTGGAAAAAAAATTTGGGGCATCAGTGAACGGACAGTCAATGAAAGGAATATTAAAGTGGAAGAAGATCATGGACAACTACATAGGATAAAGAAGATTGCGCCATTTACTCCTTGCACGGATCATGGAGTTCATTATGGTTCTAGGAAAGTTAAAAGGGATATTGAAAGACACGAGTGTTAGGTTGCCTACAAATTGAAATTGACGAGCATCGATTAAGGCATCGCAATGAGTAGGAGCCTGGAGTTGTAAAATCTTTGCCAAATCGATATCGTTAAATTCAATTGGTATGCCACAAACACTAGAATAAATTCGTTCTTCATCGTCTATGAGATAGCAATAAAATATTCTAATAGCATTATAGTATATGCAAGTTTGGGTAGATACAAGTTCTTCCAAACAAAGATCTCTAAAAGTAGGCAAACATTCATCAAAGATAGTGAAATTTATGGGGTTTCCATGATAATTTTTTCTTGAACAAAAATTATTAAACCATCCATTGGAAGAATCTAAGGATATGAAGAGACTACCATCAAACTAACCCTCATTAGGGTAGGGTGGACTAAATATGGAATAAGAAAAAAAATTGGTAGAGGATTAGAGGAGGAGGCTTTATTGATATTTCTCTTCTTCCTACCACCCCTAAAAATAACCTAGGATCCATAGGAAAAAAAAATCAAGAGAAAAATAAATTTATACCTCACCAAAGATAAAGAACTTGGAAGAGAATCTCAAAAGAGAGAGAGAAATTGAAGTAGATCTCCAAAAGCACTCAGAAAATGGAAGATTGAAATTAGGGTTTAGAGTTCTAGGGTTTTGGAAGGAGGAAGACGATGGATGGGGCAATTTTTCGGATGAAAACAACAACAATATAGGGTTTAAAAGAGGGTCCACATGATAAGATGGACGACCAAATTTTCTCCTGTATTTTGGAAGCATGGGGACCGAGTTTGGCCCGAGTTCGGTCTCATATATTCCATAATATAGTTTGCAGAAAAAGATGAAAATAGCTTTACTTCAAGAAAAAAAAAATTGAATGAAGATACTATATTTTGGTAATAGGTTGCATAAAATATCTTGATAAATCTTGATTCAAGAAAGTTTCGATCAATTTGGATTAGCTGTAGGGGCCGGATCTCAGCTAGAGGTGGTCTGAAGACACTTAAATACCGTGTCGCTTAAGGCTATTTACACCTTTGTGACAGAAGGGCCCTTTCGGCCTGTATCCAAAGTAATATTACTTTAAAGAATATAGATTTCAACAAATTTTAGCAGCTTAAATCCTCATATAGTGTCGATATCCAGAATTCCCAATTCCCGATGAATAAAGTTGAAGCGATCCTCAGCTAGGGATTTTGTAAAGATGTCTGCGAGCTGATGTTCAGTGTCAATAAATTCTAAATAAATATTTTTGTGTAATTGATGATCACATAAAAATAATGACATATTTCTATGTATTTAGTGCGTGAGCATACTGGGTTTTTTGTGAGATTAATGGTGCTAATGTTGTCACAGTAAATAGGAATATTCTTATAGTATAGATTATAGTTTTCTAGGGTTTGTTTCATCCATAAAATTTGTGCACAACAACGTCTTACAGCTATGTACTCAGCTTCAGTAGTTGATAATGCTACAGAGTTTTGTTTCTTACTAAACCAAAAGACTAAAGCTTTACCTAAAAAATGACGAGTACTGCTGGTACTTTTCGATCAACTTTGCATCAAGAAAATAGGCATCTGAGTAACCCATAAGGTCAAAGGATGTGGTTTTTGGATACCATAGACCTACCGTCAAAGCACCTTTAAGGTATCAAAAAATTCGCTTAACTGCACACAAATGTGATTTCTTAGGGTTAGCCTAATATCTAGCACAAAGGCAAACACTAAACATGATATTGGAACGACTAGTAGTTAAATAGAATAAGTTATCAATCATACCTCAATACTTACGTTGGTCAACCGGTTTACCACTTTCATCAAGGTCAAGCTTTGTAGACATACCTATTGGAGTGCCGATAGGTTTTTTTATTGTCGAGATCATATTTCTTCAGCAAGTCCTTTGTGTATTTATCTTGATTTATGAAGATTTTCTGTGAACTCTGCTTGATTTGCAATCCAAGGAAGAAGTTGAGTTCTCCCATTATGCTTATTTTGAATTTATGCGGCATAATCTTTAGCAAACTCTTTGCATAATTTCTCATTAGTAGACCCAAATATAATATTGTCAAAATAAATTTGCACTAATAAAAGAGTGTCATCATGCGCATTTATAAAAAGTGTCGTGTCAACTTTCTCTTTTGAAAAACTATTTTCAAGTAAAAAAGAACTGAGACGATCATACCAAGCACGTGGGGCTTGTTTGAGTCCATACAAAGCCTTACGTAACTTGAAAACGTGATTAGAAAATTTAAAATCTTTAAAACCAGGAGGTTGTTCCACGAATTTTTTTTCTTTTATAAAACCATTTAAGAAAACACTTTTAACATCTATTAGAAATAATTTGAAATTATAAAAATTTGTAAAAGCACAAAGCATGCGAATGGACTCAAGCCGCGCAACAGGAGCATAAGTCTCATCATAGTCAATGCCCTCTTCTTGATTATAGCCTTGAGCAATGATATGTGCTTTTGTTACGTGTAACTTGTCCATCCTCATTGAGTTTATTTTGGAATACTCATTTGGTGCCAATTACAGAGTAATCATTAGGTCTAAGAAAATTTTCCATACTTAATTACTCTCAAATTGGTTCAATTCCCCTCTCATTGTCGAAATCCAAAATTCATCAGTAAATGCTTCTACAATATTCTTGGGTTTTATTTGCAAAATGAAAGCTACATTAGCAATAATATATTTATTTGCAGATCGAGTGCTTACTCCCTTTGATACATCACCTATAATCAAGTTTTCTGGATGATCGACCATGAATCACTTTTTAGTAGACTCTCCAGATATTTTGTGCCAGTTGTTTTATCTTCAGAGATTTTGGTGGATGTTGTTCCGACATCTTCATCATCACTATCACAGTTTCTTCAATGATAATCTTATAATTGTATCTATATCTGCATATCCTAGAAGCATATGCCATAGCCAACTCTCAACTTTGTTAGCATAAAGGCATCTTCTTGCATTGTTAGTATTCTCTAAAAGATAAAAAAACATATATATTATCCTTCCTAATACCTTCAAAAATGATATTACCAGATGATCACTCATAGATAGAGCATTTATTTCTCACAAAATTAATACCATAACCATTATCTGCAAGGTGACTGATGTTGAGTAGATTATGTTTTAATTCAGTGACTAAACATACATGTTTTATTACCGGGAATAGAGGATTACCAATAGTATTACCTATAAAATACACTTTCAGATTGTTTTCGAATTAGACGTATCCTTCTTTCTTCATCGATATTGTTGCAAATAGTGTAGCATCACCAGTCATATGTCTTGAGCAACCACTATCGAGAATTTATTTGCTTATAGCATGCGAGGGTTGGTCCACCTATAACACAAGTTGAAGATGTGACCTTTGGTACCTACTTCATTGGGGGTCTTGAAATGTTAGCTTTTGGTACCCATGCATATATATTGATATCAACTAATTTCCAACTTTTCATTGTTGTAAGATATGTCCTTGTTGACTACAATAGTGACATATTGCAAATTTGTTATTGATTGGTGCATTAGTGTAGACATAAGTGTATGAAGTAGTATGTTGTGTTTTTCGTGGATATTTATAAAAGAAAGCGTGATTATGTGTAACATATGTTTTACTTGCTTTCTTTGGCAGTGTCTTATGTGTGACTTTTTGATGAGTCACATGACAAGTGTTATAATGAGTCATAGGTTGCATTACATGTTTTCCCAATCTGATCTCAAACTTTTTAGGGGTGTCATAGACTTATTAATATCTAACCGTGAGTGCGTCTATTCTTTGTGCAGCTAGGTTATATTGCTTTTGTTCTGCTTTATAAAGCTCATTGAGTTTTGCATTATCCTGTGTAGTTCTTTCAAAAATCTCTAAAGCATCACGCAAACTCAATTTTAATACAGACGTATCTTCTGTGTCACTAGTAGAAGGGGCTTCTCTTATCTCATTTAATAAAGAGGAAAGCCTATCATCCTCAAGCTTGAACATCTTTATTTCTTTTCTAGCATTCTTGTATTTCTCTAGAACTTTCTTATGATCCTCAAGAAGATCACTGAAAGCATCAGAGAGTTCATCGAATGTAAAATCTTCATATAAGGGGTTTGTAGATACCTAATCAAAAGCTATCAAGCAAAGGTTTACAATGTCACGAGAGCAAAAGAGAGCTAATGAGATGAAGGGACGCTAAGGTGCCATGGCAAAGTAAGCTTAGTCTTTTCTCCAGTCAGCTGATATAGACTCCACTCCCCCCATTGGCACTTGTAAGTTAGCACATCAATGAATACGAAGTCTGTTGTCAAGAGTGAGCACTAAATATATATGAATTTCCTTAATCAAATTTCCCAGCTCAAGCTTCTTGGGTTGGACTCCCTACAAGAACTTCAATAGGCGAGCGAAGTAAGCTCTATCCCTAGTTACAAATTAGAATTCTATGTATGACCAAGCCCCATCTATTATTTCTTGTAAGACAAAACAAAGAAATATGTAAGTGCTTCCTCCGATCGCCTGGGGAAGACTATTGACTAATTGAGACGATCTTTACAGAACAGAAATAGACGGGGCTAAATAAAAAGGTAGAATATGAGGTACCGGTACATAATATACAATGTGTTATGTATATACTTTGGTTTGGTTAGCCCCATTAAACAGCTCATGATCTGAGGATTTCTTTATGCATCTGTTCTGAGATAACTCAGACTCCACAACAGTAAGCTGTACAAGTGATTAGCCGTTATAACTGGATTTGATTTTGATTGTATTATTCTGTTAGTAGTCTAGGGACATGGACTATCATAGTGTCATGCCCCAGTCCCAAAATATATGGGACCAGACACCTGGCAATGGCCAGCTGGTACGACTCCGTAAGACTTTTCAATTTAATGGGTCCGACGAAGTGCACTTACGTTGTCCAAGGTTAAGTGATCCAGCTAAATATCTATTTCTAATATCCAACAACTAAACTAAATCTCAATCCATAGTAAATAAAATCTCAAGAAGGAACGATACGCATCATTAGTCTACAGCCCAATAATACAGCCGTTCGAATAGACCAAGAGAATAATATAGGACTATAAACACTAGGCTATAATAGCAGAGACACAATGGGAAATAGTACATAACTGTAATAGAGAAAAGATATAATGATACCAGAAAGGATGTCCAACACACCACCAGATCAAGCCTCATCCAAACTGCTCAAATAACCTGAAAGGGAACCAGGTCCTCAGAGGGACGTAACAGGATACAAAAAGTACATGCTATAATATAAATACTAGGTAAAGTAAATCAGGGTGAACTATACACCTAAGTGAATGCAATTTGAGGACAACTTAGTGCGTACGGGTGGGTGTAGGCTAGACATATGCTGACGTAATTCACCAATCGATGTGACTGGCTAGTATATGCCCCCATAACAAGGGCCCTCGCATATGGAATGGCGGCCATAATGCTCCGAAGAACGTGACACCTGAATATAGTAACGTCCGTTTCGCTCTGAAGAATGCATAATCTGTATAAATAATAACATCTGTATCGCTCTGAAGAACGTAGAATCGATATAAATAATAACGACTGTATCGCTCCGAAGAACGCAGAATCTGCATAAATAAAGAGGTGGGTGTCCCATACGCCTAGTAGTTGTCCTCCCCGTCCAATGCCAATGTATAAGTCCCAAGTACGACGTGGACATCTCGTAACTATAATGCAAGTCACCTAAAGCAATACAACTATGCTTAGTACCATCACACGAGCTACTCGCACCGATGGCCAGTCGTGTGCGTAAACATGTATCCTATCATAAACTTACTCCGTGACATAAAATGATACGTGTCAAGGCCTCAGAGTTATAATAATAAATTCGTCACTTAGGGTACGTCCACTAGACTCTAGGTCAAACACAAGTCCTAACGTCGACACCTTCGTCGACTACACCCAAGTCATTCTCGAACGCGCACAATTATATAATATTTTAGAGCAAAATATATAATGTTAATTGAATTTAAATAGTACAATAAGACAAGGTATACTTGCCTGAAAGCCAGGCGAAGATTCGAACACGAACTCGCCAGGAAAGTAGCAGCACAAGATGGAAACTGGAGCAGATATCCCCGGATGCTGTCACAAATATCACCAACAGTCCCAGAATGAGTGAGATACACAGAAAAGTATATTTAGATGTCTAATTTGGACACAGGGGGCAAAAATAAAATTTTTGGTCAACACGGAGTCCATAAGTGCCGTCTTGTACCGAAAAATAGGCCAAAGATAAAGTTCTCCAAATTCCTCAAACTTAGTGTCTACGAGTCCAGAACGATGATACGAACCCAAAGGAACGACCAGAATTAGATTTTGATAAGCCGATCACAAAATCGCCCATCATGTGGAACTGTAGGGCCCACGAAATGATGTTTCGTCAACGTTATCAGAATCAAACTAAACTTGGATCATAGGACCAGCGTAACGCAGCGAACCTGATGGCCTAAGTTTCGTTACGAAACGACAGGCACACATAAAATTAGGACAAGTGTCAGAACAGGTCGTTACGATACTTTTTGACGGATACGCGTTAATTCATGTGTATACGCACATCCAAATCAAGTTCCGTGAAAGCCCACACGTCCATGTTGATGATACGCGCCTTTCGGTGCAATCGGTATGCGACGATGTTGCTCAGATTATAGGGACCAACTCTGTATCGAAGAATTTTATTATTTTATAAACAGTTTTTCTCATGAATTGGCACTCAATTTACTAACAATAGAAATCAAATTAAATTATTCCAAATGAAGACATTGAAAGAGGGTTACATGGAGAGCATACCAGAGATGGCATTTCAAAAATTCGTTGAGCGTGGAGGGAGAAATTTCGACGTGAAGTGAGGGGGTGAAGCTTGGGTCTGCTGTCGAGGGGGTGTGCTCCGACCTGGGGGGTGTTCTGGCGGCCGCAGGTGGTCGAGGGCGCCGTGGAAGGGGTCGTCGGTCATCGGGATACTCTGGGGTGGGTCGTTGGTCATCAGGGGGGTGCTTCGGAGGCCTTCTCCGGCCAGAACAACAACGGCAGCAGCTACAGCAGCAATAGGCGCAGCAACAGCAACAGCTGCTGAGGCAGCGTCTCGATCGCGGGGGCCAGGACGGTGGCGGCCAACGGCTGCACAGGGCCAGGATGGCGGTTTGCTGGTGGTGGTGGTTGGCAGAAATGGTAGTGGGTTGGCTTGGGTGGTCGTCGAGGTGAGGGCAGTAGTGGTCGTCGTGGAGGTGATGGCAGTGGTGGTCGTGGAGATGAGGGCAACGGTGGTGATGGTGGTTGGCGGTGGTGATGGCGAGGGTGGTGGTCAGAGTTGTGGGTAGTGATGGTGGTGTAGATGGTGATGGTAGTTAATGGTGGTGATGGTGGTTAATGGTGGTTGCATGTTGAGGGAGAGAGGGAGAGGGTATTAGTTTAAATAAGGAGAGAGAAAGAGAGTGTTGCCTAGGGATTAGGGTCGGCTAGGTTCCCAAGGAGAGGGGAGGTTTCATTAAGGAATGGATGGTGATGGTGTATTAGATTTTGAATGGAGGGTGGAGAATAATTGTAGGTTGCACAGTACCATACAAAGAGGAGGAAGATGCATATGTGACCGGTCAAGCCTCAAGAATGGGTCTTCTTTATTTGTCCCAACCAATAGGAGGTGGACACATGGCTAGCTATTTTCACAAAAGTCCCCAATAGTTTAGGACTTGCACAAAGAGGAAAAAGTGGATTGGATATGGAAAAATATCATGTTTGGTGTGTTGTAGTAGGAGAAATTGGTGTATGGTATTTTGTATGAGCCATGAGGGTGTGGGTGTAGGTTTGGATTGGTGTTGGGTCTAGTTTTAGGTTAGGTTGAGTCATTGCACCAATTTAGTTAAAATTAGTGTCAATAGTATTCTTTAATTAATTGGAAATGCATAGGATTTGAATTGGATAAGACACAAGTATCATGGATGTAGTAGACTCAAAATAAATTATTAATAAATATTGGGTTGCAAGGAACGGGTCGAGATTGTATCTCTAATTTCGATTGGAATGGAAAAGGATGCAAAGTTGGATTTAAAATTAGAAAATGTGCACAAATATAGTAAAATTAAAATGAAGCACAAGAGAGTGCATTCACGAGTGACACAAAGGTCAGGATTAAATATTGGCTTGTCTAGGTCAAGGATGTAAAGTTTGTTGGAAAACAAATGCTAGTGTATCGCTCTAGATATTTAAACAACGGTAATGTGCAACGATCAAATCAAAAATCAAAGAGGTGATTTAAATAACTCCAATAATTATTTCAGAATAATTCTAAATAAATCTCTAAACCTAGATTTTTAGGTCAGAGGATTTACAATCTATCCACCTTAGAAAATTTTGTCCTCGAAATTCAAAATCTATTTCCCCAACAACAAACTCCATGTATCTCTAAATATATAACCACAACTTGGTACTTAATCCTACTCTACTCTCTTTACCTTAAACTGCCACATACGTACAAGCTAATCATCTCAGGCATTCGGTCCTCTAAATATCTTCTCACCATCATAAACTATCTCGTCATTGTTATCATGCTAATCATTATCCAAAAAATTACCACATATAAGCCTAGGTTACTCAAGGATGTTGCGACACAATCTAAGTTTGCAACTTCTAATATCTATAAAAAAAATAGCGTCATTTTTTTACTCTCAAAGGACTGCAGGGGTTAGGCACTAAAATTTTTTAAGCACAAAATTCTCAAGGCCATTTATGTAGTACCTAAATTCCTTTTTCTACAACTAAGACGATTAATATCTCAACATTATTTCCTAGGTATAACGTCATCATCCTATAGTATCCACAATGGAATCATGCAACCTAACTTCTTGTAATCAGTCTTAGCAGCATCAAGTCTAATCTAGTCAGTCAGTCATACATAGTCTAGAAGCTCAACTCGAACAATTTCTAGGAGAAATATATCTTATGAAATACAACATATGTCTCTACTCAATACATAGTAATAAGAATATATAAAAATTATATAATAAATATCTATTCAATAATTTTAAATACCCTAGAATAAAATATAACAAATACAATAACAAGAATACGATTCCTAAAATTCATCGGCTAGGGTAAATTGGAAATAGGTTCCCATAACACCACCTACTACTAAGGATTAGGTCCCGCAAGCTCATGTCATATTAGTCAAAAATCTAAATCTCTATCCCTAAGCGGTTTATGTGTAAAGTTCAATATTCAGCTATCACTCCTATCAGACTTCGATCTTCTATTTACACCCCCTACTCAGGTGTCAATATATAATCTGAGAGTCTAGTGTTAATCCTCTACCGATTGACCAATGAGTCAGCGTTTGATCTAACCCTGTATTTTATTCCTTGAAATTTGTAGCACTTCGAGGCTGATCAACAATTTTTACCTGCACTAAATCCTCAAAATTCTAAAAGCATTACAATTCATAAATACTGTAATTATTATCCCTCAAGTCCATATCAAAATTTCTCCTCCTTGGGTTACGTGACTCTAATATATTTCCCTTATCATTTGTTTCCTACACAACTTCATATGTTTCTAGTACGTTGATCTTGTATTCAACTCTAACTCCATCAAGCATGGCCCAATACCTTCCGCTTCGTAGTATCGATCTTCAAGGCAACTATCGAGTGATAAAAATTTCATTCTTTCCTAGATCCTTCTATTAATTTAAAAAGCTCAAGGTTAGGTACTTGTCGCGAATCTCATCTTGTTGCCACTGTACCTTTTTACCTCGAACCTGAGGTTTCTCATAGTTTACTCCATGCATATCCTTCATCCAAACTACATGGGTACCATCTTGTTTATAACTGGACATCCATTATAGGTAGTTTACGATATCCAACTCAAGTCTATAACATATGTCGATACTCTCAGCATCCAATCTAATTGCTCTATTTCAGATACTAGCTTAACTAATCGAGTTATCAAAGGTGAAAACCACGAGCCCAATAGACACTGACAACCCAAACAAATCAAGTATATCAAATCCGATTCCAAAAGCTATACCCTATTACCTAAGTTACCATTATTTAAACAACAGATCTAGCATTCTATCTATCTTAACCCAGTCTTAGAATCTTCATCTAGGTTTGATACTAAAATTCATAAGACAACTATAGGTCCAACTTCTAGGGCATGCTACATAAAATTCTATTTTTCTAAGTTAAAATTTCTTTTACATATCCCTTATGCCTTAGCCATAATTCGTCCTCGACAAATTTACAGATGTTAAAGATTTTATAACAACTTAATCATCTCATTTATGCACCGAGAGTTTCTCCAGTTATAGTCTAGACTTAACCTCATAATAAATTCTCTCGTTCTATTCACAAACACTAATCCTCAAAAAAAAAAAAAAAATTGTGTTTTCTCGCCCTTAATGTATAAATACTCCTCTCATCATAATTTCTCCATGAATTTTGTTCTCATTCATGTTCCATTTCATACCTCAGTTTCAATGGTATCGTTTCTTTAATCAAGTTTTTGTTTAGTTCTCTAATCTGATATTCTAAATTCTTTTATCGATATATTCATCGTTCCTTTGTCATAAACATAATTTTGTCAGGTATTAATTTCTTCATATCCTCTAGGTATAATCCTCTATTAAACCGTCACAACTAGTGTTGTCCTTATAGTAGTTCATACCTAATATTGGTCTCAAAAATCATCTAGGGTATAATTTTATCAACTATTTCATTCAAGTTAATCCTCCACATACCATATCAAATTACAGCTTATTCTCCCTATAATTGTATTCCTCGATTTTCTTCTTTCTATTGTTTATTACTTTGAGTCACCATGGTGCAATTATAATAATGGGTACCACCCAAGCACATGATAAAACTCCGAAGATTCAGATAATCTTCTTCCAAGTGAGAGCCTAAAATTTTACCTTCTCAAGTTCATAATATCGTTCCTTGTATCACTATCATGAGGCTACAACTAATTCATTGTATCACTATCATAGGGCGACAACTAACCCCTAGCATCTAGCTATGTCTTCCCCAATTTATTTTAGAGCCTTAGAATCAAACAATCTTTCTATCTTCTAATACTTACAAATCACTGCTACCTTAAGGAAATATAGGGTTTTATCAGTTTCAGACGTCTACTACTAGGTTTAATTATCATGCTAACAATCTATACTAGCTCTAACATCTAGAAAGAACCTATCAACCTACCCTACTAAGGGTAACCATCTTACCATAGAATATCACATCAATCATATCTTCTTCCGTCTTGACTAGGATATGCTCCTGGAGGAAATTATCGTACGCGAGCATCCATCTCTCCGAAATAAGGAATATGAGAAACAATAATAACGATGTCGACGGTAAATGAATGAATACAATATTGAAGTCCAAGGGCGATAATCGAATACAAGAGGAGTTTTAAAATCAGTTATGGATTGAGATCTTATTCAACATTAATCCTAAGTTGCAGGCTCATTTGGCACAGTAATGTAACCGAAATGATATGCTTTGACCTGCATGGGCCACCAATAAAACTATGTCACGCCCCAGTCCCAAAATATATGAGACCAGACATGTGTCAATGGCGAGCTGGTACAACTCCGTAGGGCTTTCCAATTTAATGGGCCCGACGAAGTGCACTTACGTTGTCCAAGGTTAAGTGATCCAGCTAAATATCTATTTCTAATATCCAACAACTAAACTAAATCTCAATCCATAGTAAATAAAATCTCAAGAATGAACGGTACACTTCATTAGTCTGCGCAACCTAATAATACAATCGTTCGAATAGACCAAGAGAATAATATAGGCCTATAAATACTAGGCTACAATAGCAGAGTCACAATGGGAAATAGTACATAACTATAATAGAGAAAATATATAATGATACCTACAAGAATGTCCAATACACCACCAGATCAAGCCTCATCCAAACTACTCAAATAACCTGGAAGGGGACAAGGTCCTCAGAGGGACGTAACAAGATACAAAAAGTACATGCCATAATGTAAATACTGGATAAAGTAAATCAGGGTGAACTATCCTCCTAAGTAAATACAAATTGAGGACAACTTAGTGCGTATGGGTGGGTGTATGCTAGACACATGCTGACGTAATTCACCAATCGACGTGACTAGCTAGTATATGCCACATATACCCCCATAATAAGGGCCCTTGCATATGGAATGATGGCCATAATGCTCCAAAGAATGCGATGCCTGAATATAGTAACGTCTGTATTGCTCCAAAGAACGCATAATCTACATAAATAATAATGTCTGTATCGCTCAGAAGAACATGGAATCTGCATAAATAATAACGTTTGTATCGCTCCGAAGAACCCAGAATCTGCATAAATAAAGAGGTGGGTGTCCCATATGACTACTAGTTGTCCTCCCCACCCAATGCCAATGTACAAGTCTCAAGTACAACGTGGACATCTCGTAACTATAATGTAAGTCACCTAAAGCAATATAACTATGCTAAGTACCATCACACAAGCTACTCGCACTAATGGCCAGTCGAGTGCGTAAACCTGTGTCCTATCATGAACTCACTCTGTGATGTGAAATGATACGTGTCAAGGCCTCAGAGTTATAATGATAACTCCATCACTTAGGGTACGTCCACTAGACGCTAGGTCAAACACAAGTCCTAACGTCGACGCCTTCGTCGACTACACCCGAGTCATTCTCGGATACGCACAGTTATATAATATTTTAGAGAAAATATATAATATTAACTGAATTTAAACAGTACAATAAGGCAAGGTATACTTGCCTGGAAGCTAGGCGAAGATTCGAACACAAACTCGCCAGGGAAGTAGTAGCGCAAGATGGAAACTGGAGCAGATATCTCCTGATGTTATCATAAATATTACCAACAGTCCCATAATGAGTGAGACACTTAGAAAAGTATATTCAGACATCTAATTTAGACACAGAGGCAAAATGCAGTTTCTGGTCAATACGGGGTCCACGAGTGGGGCCCGTCTTGGATAAAAAATATGCCAGAGACAAAGTTCTTTAAATTTGCCAAATTTAGTGTCTATGAGTCCAGAACGATGATACGAACCCAACGGAACATTCAAAACTGGATTTCGATGAGCCGATCTTGAAATCACCCATCATGTGGAACTGTGGGGCCCACAAAATAACGTTTTGTCAACGTTCTCAGAATCGAACCAAACTTGGGTCACAAGACCAGCGTAACGCTACAAATTCGATGGCATAAATTTTGTTACAAAATGACAGGTACACACAAAATTAGAACGAGTGTCAGAACAGGCCAATATGCTACTTTTTTATGGATACGTATTGATTTTGTTGTGCATGCACATCCAAATCAAGTTTCGTGAAAGCCCACACGTCCACGTTGACGATACGCGTCTTACGGTGCAATCGGTATGCGACGAGGTTCCCAGATTGACGGGATCAACTCCATATCGAAGAATTTTTTTATTTTATAAAATAATTTTTCTCATGAATTGGCACTCAATTTACTAACAATAAAAATCAAATTAAATTATTTCAAATGAAGACATTGAAAGAGGGTTACATGGAGACCATACCAGAGAAGATATTTCAGAAATCGGTTGAGCGTGGAGGGAGAAATATTGACGCGAAGTGAGGGGGTGAACCTTGGGTCTGCTGTCGAGGGGGTGTGCTCCGACCTGGGGGGGTGTTCTGGCGGCCGCAGGTGGTCGAGGACGCAGTGGAAGGGGTCATCAATCATTGGAGATGCTGCGGGGTGGGTCGTTGGTCATCGGGGGCGGTGCTCCGGCGGCCTGCTCTGTCCAGAACAGCAACGGCAGTAGCTACAACAGTAGTAGGCACAGCAACAGCAACAGCTGTTGTAGTAGCGGCTCAGCCGCGGGGGCCAGGACGACGGCGACCAGCGGCTGTGCAGTGCCAGGACGACAGTTTTTTGGTGGTGGTGGTTAGCGGAGATGGTGGTGGATTGGCTCGGGTAGTCGTGGAGGTGATGGCAGTAGTGGTCGTCGAGGTGAGGGCAGCGGTGGTCATCGTGGAGGTGATGGCAGCGGTGGTCGTGGAGGTGAGGGCAAAGGTGGTGATGGTGGTTGGTGGTGGTGATGGCGAGGGTGGTGGTCGGAGTTGGGGGTAGTGATGGTGGTGAAGATGGTGATGGTGGTTAATGGTGGTGATGGTGGTTAATGGTGGTTGCATGTTGAGAGAGAGAGGGAAAGGGTGTTGGTTTAAATAAGGAGAAAGAGAGAGAGTGTTCCCTAGGAATTAGGGCCGGCTAGGTTCCCAAGGAGGGGGTTTCATGAAGGAATGGGTGGTGATGGTGTGTTAGAATTTGAATAGAGGGTGGAGATTGATTGTAGATTGCATAGTACCATGCAAAAAGGAGATGCACATGTGACCGATCAAGCCTCAAGAATGGGTCTTCTTCATTTGTCCCAACCAATAGGAGGTGGACACATGGCTAGCTATTTGCATAAAAGTCTCCAATAGTTTAGGACTTGCACAAAGAGAAAAAAGTGGATATGATGTGGAAAAATGTCAAGTTTGGTGTGTTATAGTAGAAGAAATTGGTGTGTGGTATTTTGTATGAGCCATGAGAGTGTGGTTGTGGGTGTGGGTTTGGATTGGTGTTGGGTCTAGTTTTGGGTTAGATTGAGTCATTGCACCAATTTAGTTAAAATTAGTGTCAAAGGTGTTCTTTAATTAATTGAAAGTGCATAGGATTTGAATTGGATGGGACACAAGTGTCATGGACATAGTAGACTCAAAATAGATTATTGATAAATATTGGGTGCAAGTAACGGGTCGAGATTGTGTCTCCAATTTCGATTGGAACAGGCAAGGATGCAAAGTTGGATTTAAAATTAGAAAATGTGCACAAATATTATAAAATTAAAATAAAGCATAAGAGAGTGCATTCACTAGTGACACAAAGGTCAGAATTAAAGACTAGCTTGTCTAGTTCAAGGATGTAAAATTTATTGGAAAGCAAATGCTAGTGCATTTCTCTAAATATTTAAACAACGGTAATGTGCAACGATCAAATCAAAAATCAAAGAGGTGATTTAAATAACTCCAATAATTATTCCAGAATAATTTTAAATAAATCCCTAAACCTAAATTTTTGGGTCAGAGGGTTTACACATAGTGCGATAATTCAATCATTGTCCTTGTTTGGTTGTAAGGTTGGGCTATTATACTAGGATAGACATAGACCGAAGCCACGATGCAAAAACTATATTATACCTATCAATTGTTTGGGTTTTGTTTCTCCATTTTGTGCTTCCTTTGTGGTACTTCCTATTTGGGGTCTAACCCCTCTGGTTTTGCATGTTTTACATGGCCAGGTTTTAAGCCAGTTCTAGAAGATCCAGCTTATTTCCCCTTCTTGATGGCACGTACCAGACGGATGGCCACTGAAGGGCACGCGTGGGTTTCTTCTTTCCTGCTTGTTATTGTACATTTTACTCTTCTGGGCATTTAGCAACTACCACATGTTAGCCAGCAAGTCTGGATATTTAGTTCACGTTACATGATTATAATTAATCAGACTGCAGCTGATCATGATCGTGTACTTTTGCTACTCTGCCAGGTTTTTCCTATTTTGCATAGCTGGTTTCTAGAATATTTTGGTTACTTCCCTGTCATATATATTCTATGTTTACTATATTTTACTTGACTGGTTGAGACAATAGATGTTTTTTATAACCCTAGGTGACTTGATTATAGTATGCACCCCTTGTCTAGTTACAGCCGTGATCGCCGTACGACATATAGTACGTTGTACGTGGTAGCTGGCCATGTCCGTCTCCGTATTCCGGTACTGGGGCATGACCAATATCCATGGGGGTCAATCTTGCATTTCATGATAATAGTCTGAGATGGCCAA